>CAJHQP010000055.1:299248-361142 GCA_905132765.1 Moricandia arvensis
AATATAGGTGGTTATGCTAGCAAACTAAGTTAGGTTTTACTGCATGTGTTATTCGATTTTTTGGTAACCCCGTTTTCAAAAAAAGCTTCATGTACGTCTTTGTCTATGGAACACTCATACGTAAATTCGAAATAAACATATACTTTTTCTATAATTTTTTTTTTTGACTTTTCATTATTTTTGTCGTTTATTTTGTTACTTGTCATCGTTCTCGCAGAAAATACGGACGTCAAGGAATCTAGTTTTTTTTCTTTTCTTTCCTACCTTCACTAAAATCGACAGTGCGAATTTTGGTTCCCATATTTGGCACTTAGGGTCATCCATCGCTCGAAACTCAAAACCAGTATCCCTACGAGATGCTGCAGAAAGCTAGGAGACATTTGGCCTATCGAAAGCCGGGAACGGTTCAGGGTCTTAATTATGATCTCCAGGATGGGAAACCACAAATTACAACGGAAAAGATGCACCTCGTAACAACAAGGAGGAGCATCAGCGCTCTCTCCAAGCATCATTAACCAAAACTCCACTTCATTTGGGACCCGGCAGAAATTGGGAATGGTGTCGAGAATAACCACTCCTATTTGGCCAATTGACAGGTCCTCTACCACGAGGCCTCGTTGGGCACCACATCTCAGGTGGATGTGACTCCATACCACATATCTCAAACCAATAATCCACAACTTCTTTAGGTTCAATGGAATGCATAATGAACTCGACCTTCAGAAAAATATTGCCATCTCGAATGCATAAGCTCTCGAGATCGAAAGAGGAAGGCAAGGCGTCCCCAGACATTCTCTTGCTTGGAGACAGGATAGAAATAACAAAGGAAGACAAATATAGAGAAAGATATTCTATCTTAAGTAAGGTTTCTTGTGGAAGTGATCAAGTGAAGAATTGAAAACCTACTTTAAGCCGTACATTTCGCCTAAATTACATAATTTGCCTAACACCTCGCAAAAACATCACAACAATTCAAGCGAGCTGCGCGCTAACTGTTGGGATTAAATCAGTAACGGCGGAATCTAGAAACTACCGTGGAGACATTTTCTCTTTTTAAATTTAAAAGAACGTGAGAATTAAAACCTCGTAAGTTTCAAAAAATCAAAGTAACGATCTTTCATGAAAGACATACTAAATCTCTTACAAATAACATCTGACAATAGGATTAAATGAGAAACCACCGCGTCCCGACTTCTCATTGTCTTATTGTTCCAAGTTCATCTCGACCAGGCCGTTGAACCATATCTCCATAACCAAGCGCGAGACGAGTCTAGCTTCTACTCATCGATAGCGGGAAACTAGATCATCTTCTTGACCTCTCGTCGCCAGCGGGAAATGACTCTGGCTCGTCCTCATCGCCAACTGGCGACCAGACAATCCTCTCCATCTCGTTGTCAACGGGCGACTACACCAGCTCGTCCTCATTGCCAGCTGGCGACCAGACAACCCTCTCCGCGTCTCATTATAAGATGGAGACAAATCTCTCTCGTCCTTGTCTCAATATGGCAAGGTCAACCTCACTTTGTCTCGATCAAAATGTCTCATGTTTCGTTTTGATTGGAGTTACCGTTGAAATTTTACGATAAAGATAGCAAAGAATTGTTTTCTCGCAAAGTCTTGAATCAATCGTATGAAACAATAACAGTTAACTTAACACCATTTTATCTCGACTATAAGATTGGTTTTCAACATCCTATGGAACCAACATCATACTGAAGGTGATTTCTCCGAAAGAAATTGTAAAAACATTTAAGTAAAAAACGGTCTGAGAAGATCTAAAACGCGGCCAAAGCCCATTGACAACTTTAGACGAGAATGAGCCAAAACTACATGAAGATCGAGAGGATAATGAAGATTTTCGCAAAGAGATAGGCTCAAATCAGGGGCGGAATAGGAAATACGACCAACCTAAGAGGCATATATAAGGAGTGACATGGCAAGGAGCGCAAAAGACAAAAGGTTTTAGCCACTTAGGCATTCAAAGAAATTTTAGGTATTTTCATTTTTTATCAAGCTGCGACTCTACAAATTTTGAAGTTTAGGTGGTTAGAACTATAGATCTCGCTGACAGCTCTTTGAATCCGAGGCTTTTATGATTTATTGTACGATCGCTACACTCAGACACATATGTGAAAAAGAATGTCCTCATTTTTCTCTCTTTTCAATGTATTTTACTTTGGCTGTTCATATTTTTGACCACTTGTTGTTGGCTTAGCAGAAATCCAGAACCTCAAGGAAAGTTAGAGTTTCTTGACTTTCCTCCGAACACGGAAATCTACGGATCAAATTCCGGTTCGCACACCTATTAGCGATTCATTCACCTTTGTGGATTGTTCCAAGGTCAATTCAGGAGGGATAGTCATAAACCTTCAGGAACAAATCGACAATGCTATAGTTCCAGTAAATTTTCAAGTCATTGATATTCAAATATACTTGAATTCTTTGTCTATTACTCAAAAGATCCTTCGAAGTTATTGTAGGAGTTGTTTGTGCGATGAAGACAAAATGCTGTATCTCTCACTGATCAGTGACACTGATTTCTATGACCATATTCAAGTGGCCAAAGGAAACACCCCTTATATTGAGATAGGAGATGATCCAGTACTTGTGGCAGTATGTTATTTTGAATCTGGTGCAGAGTATGAAGATGACGGCGAGGTGTTGATCAACACCCAGCCACCAGCATTGATCGACATCACTGCGACTCCAGAAATATGAGAAGATTTTTTGATTGAGGCCACCATGCCACCTAAGAGAACAATCAGTGTAGTAACTCCAGATAAATACAGAGTTTACAAAGACGCAGATGGAAATGGACATGCTTAGGATGAAAGGATCATCAATGTCTCCAAGGACATGACTCAGGAAATTTCTACTTTAGTCTACTATAGTATGAGGGTTGTCTTAAGTTAGACAACCGAATTTGGCCAGCACCTGAGATCTACCTGAAAGATCAAGTTGAAGAGGTGATACCTGACATTAATACAGCTCAGGAGAGGATGTTTGATGAGTTCTAAAGGAATATTGATGCAATCTACTTCCCTCTCAACAACATCATTGAATGGATCAGTAAATTTATAGAAGAGCTACAACTCAGTGGATTACACACATGAGATTATCCAGAGACAACATGATGTGCTCAAAATACCCCAAGAGAAACATCTCAAATAGGAGATTGATTGCAATACTTAAGGATCGTATCCACAAAGACTCGATATATCACAAAATAGACTTGAGTTTCAGATCAGCTAGTTAAATAATAAAAAGAGATAAATAGCGTAATAAATAATAAAGCAGTAAATAGAGGAGTTATTTGATGGAAGGATGTTGCTAGACTTAGGGTTTCATTCAAGTTATCGGAACTACAATCTATAGGTTCTAATTTTGTGATCCTAGAACTCGAATACTAAAGCAAGATATCCAGCTATCGCTGAGAGACTAATTAGATTACTAAGTCTTTGGTCCAACTGTCGATCTTCGAGCAAAGAACAAGAGTCGATCGATACTATGTTAAAAGTTTCGACCGACACTACCTTAGAAAAGCATTATCGTCCTCATAAATATGTTTACTAAAATAATCCAGACCAGCTTTCGCATGCATCTAAAAACCTAACTCAATAGAATTATTATCAGGTCTAGACCCTACTGTCATATTTTTCTATATCTAAGTTCAGGGTTCTAGTTAGCTACTCTAGAAACCAAAACTTTAGTTCAATTCTGTGTAAGGATACAATAAATCACCCTAGTATTTCTTTATCTCAGAAGAACATTCAAAACCCTAGAAAACCAAAACCTAATAGGGGATCGACTTACGATTAGATAAACAAAAATCATAGATGAATAAAATAGAACATAAATCAACAGAAAACCAAAGGAGTTCCAGGAGCACTCTGAAGGAATTTCTCCCTTCTCTCCTAACCTACGAGAAAACCTTAAACAAAAGAAGATAAAGCATTTAAATCATAGCCCAAACAATGAACTAGAAAACACATAATTAGAGATTTCAGTCGGTCAAGTGCATTCTGGTAACACATGGTGACTTATGGGCCTTAGTCGGTTTTGAAATAGACTCGGTCCATCTTCTGGAATCAGTGTCGATTGACACCAAGAGGTCTGTGTGGATCAAAACTCCTTCTCAATCTCGACAGGTTCCTTTTGCAAGGTAGACATACCATTGATTAGTAAAGCGGGCATAACTTTATCTAACTGTCAGCTGTACCTCAAACCAATGGAATTGGAAAACTAACTCAAAGCTCTATCTTGTATCAAAATATAAAATCAATTGCACCATGTAAAGGTCTTCATCTATATCTAAACTACTGACGCATTTGCGAAACTATGAATCTAAAAAGATCCAAAATCACCAAAGTTCTCGAAAACGTATCATAACCTGAAAAGACTGTAAAACATACTCTTAACACATATAATAGACTCTAAATAGGACATTTACTATAGGTGAAACTGTTAAAATCCATAATATATCATCTTCCCAAAACTTATCGTTTTGCTTGTCCCCAAGCAAAGAATATCACCATTTGAAAATAATTTGAATCGCAGGGACTCACACTATTTTCTTATATTACTACTATTACCTCTGCAATGTTTCAGCCACATCAAATCAATGCTAACCTTAGAGGTACTTTATATACTTTATCCTACCTTAGCACCAAATCCATTCTAGCAACCAACTTAGCTAGTACAGCTTGACTCACCTCTTAACTGACCTTATATCTTACTTATAATAATATGCAGACTTTACCTTGGGAGTATGGTCAAAGGACACATGAAATCTTACTCAAGCAAGTATCTGAACACACAAGCAACCTTTTTGAAGGGTATTATTTATTTATTTTTAATCGACGGAGATATTTTGAACAGGCTTCCATGAATCAAACTCTAATGGTATTTTCCAGAAGATCTTGTTCACTTCTTTTAGACCATTATCTCTTTCTAGAATTATATGAATCAAGCTTTAATGGTGTAGGTTGCAGCCACCAGATCCTGTTCGAATTCTTTTTAATCTGAACGGAAGAGAGAGTGGAACCAGACACACACAGACTTTTACCTTCCATACTTGTAGGAGGAATCCGATCCTGTGTATGCAATTTCCCAAAGCAAGCAAATTAAGTTCAATTAGGTTGGGGCTCAACTTCAGTTCCTTCAAATATTCTTAGAAATTGTGGATATGACTGGCAGATGATCCACTTTGCTATCTCTTGTACACTCTATATTTAATAAATCTAAGAATTGTGTTATAGTGGTTAGATAATAAGTAAAAATTGAAAACAATTATAATCCTCTTCATGACTCTATAAAACTTAATAAAAACATAAAAATAAAGCTCAAAATAAAGCATAACATAAGTAACTACCTCCTCTAGACTTAAACAACAATGTCCCTAGTGTTATAAAGTTCGAGATTGGTGATGAAATAAATCATAAGTAAAACTTTAACAAGCAAAATGGAGTCATACATGCCTTTTGATATGAGTGTCGATCGACAATGTTAAGCGACGATCAATGCTCGTGATGTAATGTCGACAAACGCTGGCCAGCCGTCTATCGATGCTGGTATATCAACTCATCTTCCTTGGTTTTTTTTTGACCTGAAATAAAACAAATCAAAAATTAGAAAAAAAAATAAAATTAATTTAAAACTTACCTAACAGTGGGTTGCCTCCCACTCAGCGCTTATTTTCAGCCATTGGCTATACTTATGTAGATCAAACTCAGTCTGGATGAGAATGAGAACTTGCTTCAAAACAAGTCTCAATGTCTACTCTCTTCAGCTTCATCACACTTTTTGTGAAAGCCTCCATATACTCTTCTCCGTTGTCTACCACCTCAGCAATAAAGAGTGCTCGAAGCTTTGCAAATGGATGTGAGAAGCATCTGCTCTTCAATCTGTATTTCCTCACACCATCTGAGAATTTAGGAATCAATGACAACTAAGGACCGAACTTGGTCTCTTTCCTCTTCTTCCCCCCAAACTTGTCTGATATCGTGGTGGTGCCTCCATCAAAAATATTTCAACACACTTCAAACTCCTCGTTCTCTTATATGCAATGGGTGTCGATAGACAATGAAGTAGTAGTGTTGATCAATATTTGTATTGAAGGGACGTTTTTGACATCATCTTCTAGACCTGATTTTTCCTGAGAAACAGCTGCATGCAAAGGATCTTCTACCATCTAAATGCCAAAATCTAGAAGCTCACTTATGTCAGGCGGAGTAGGCAATTCAGCATCAGAAATAGCGTAGGGAACCCCAAACTTCAAAGGGTCATGTATCCTCTTCACTGTTTTGTGAAACCCCAATAGCTTCTTTTGCGTAGATAGGTGCTCTCAGATGTTCGGAGACAGCAAGGTGTGAGACCGCAGACTTGTGCATTCTATTCTCAACTGGTTCCAGCTCAGTTGTGTATCCTTTCATCTCGCCCAACGATGGATGATATCAGGCGAGTGGTGTCGATCGATGCTAGCCTTTGGTGAATTTTCCAGTTTTTTTCCCGAAGTGAGTTGATCATCATCAAGATTCATCTCCGAGTTCTGACCTAAATTTCCATAGTGATAGCTTTATCAAAATCCAAATATTTAAGCTGTTTTCCATTCTATAGCTCCAGAAATTCTTCTAGCTCCAAGAAATCTTCCATAGTGATCTCTTTATCAACTTCTAGGGCTAGATGACTGATTGATATATCAGTTCTCTTAAGTCTCGAGTATGCAATGTCATGAGGACAACTCAATCTTTCAGGGATTTCAAGATGTGTCGATTGACAGCATGAGTTTGTGTCGATCGACACTGAGGTCTGTTCACTAATATCAGCTTCGTGTGCTCCGTTCAGATTTCCAGATCCATGTTGTTTATCAGCATCTACCATAATGGAAACGACAATCTGTTTATATCTCCGCATAGATTCCATCTCAATATCCAGATTTTCTGCAGCATCATATAGAAAGTTGTTGAGAAAGGCATTTATGATGTCATTCAAGGTAGAGAGATCTTGGTTGCAACTTCTTGAACAAGAAAGCTGCGTTTTCAGCAAGAGAATAAGAGAAGAGTTTGGAGAAGTATTTGTCTTCAGAGAATCCATGGCACTTAATGGTTGATCCTTGATCTTCTAATGTTTCAAGGTGATCAATGGGACACTCATGAGGAAGACCACGAAACGAATGCTGACCCACAAGAGAGATATATGCAAGATTCAGCTCAAAGAAATTCCTCTTGGGTGCAGAACAACACATAGCTGACCTGTTGGCGTAGAAATCCTCAGCATCATGTAGTCTCTAAGTGTCATCTAATCGTCAAACACAATAGTCACAGAAACAGAAGTTGCATCAGGTATTGCAGCCCGATGTGTATAAATCATTTGTCCCACAGTGTTGCAAGCGCGACCTTCTTTGTCTCGTAGGAGCCCATTTTCATCAATATGAGTATTTTGCCTTCTCTGTCTTTCCACATATAGTTTCGATCGACGACAATGGGTAAGTGTCGTTCGATACTTGGGTTTCAACACTATTGATTGTTTCTGCGTGGAGGGTGTTGATCGATACTTCCCTTGAAGACTTACGGCTCGTGCATTCAAAAACCATTAGCTTTATTTGTAATAAATTTATCTCGTGGATTCTTCTTCTGGCACTCATATGCATATACCTAAAAGTCACAAGGACAAGAAAATAAGTATACTGATAATAAAAACCTAGATGAAATCCTACACCTAGTCTAATGGTAATTAAAGACCCCGACAATGGCGTCAAATTTAATGTGTTCAAATTGCCCTAAGAAAAACTATCTCAAATAATAGATAGATTACAATACTTAAGGATCGTATCCACAAAGACTCGATAAATCACACAATAGACTTGAGTTGCAGATCAAGCTAGGGTATATAGTAGAAAGCGATGAATAAAGTCGTAAATAAGAAAGCATTAAATAGAGGAGTTGTTTGATGGACGGATGGTGCTAGACTTAGGATTTCTTTGAGGTTATGAAAACTGCAGTCTATAGATTCTAATTGAATGATCCTAGAACTCAAATACTAAAGAAAGATATCCAGATATCATTGTGAGTCTAATCAGATGACTAAGTCTTTGGTCCAGCCGTCAATCTACGAGCAAAGAATGAGTGTCAATTGATACTATGGGAACCGGATCTCGCACTGTCGATTTCCGTTGATTTAGGAAGGAAAGGTAAATCTAGCTTTCCCAGAGTTCCCAGATTTCTACTAAGCCAAAAACGTCAAGCGACCAAATGGTGAGAACAAACGATATGACAATTAATCAATAAACACAAAAAGAAGAGCAAAGAAGATCTTATTCCGAATCTGCGATTTGAGCGTTACAACAGGTACAGCCTTGGCGGAAGGAGCCATCGGCGAGTTCCTAGTTCTAACCTTGTAAGACTTGAATACCCTAGTTGAGTCGCAGCTCGATAACAGAAAACAGAAATATGCCTAATTGCCCTAAATGCTGTGCTTGCTTAGAGAAAGATTTTTCGTGTGTCCATGCATCGTCAGCCTCAAAGCTCTTATATAATCCACCAAGAGGCTGCTTACTCTTTCCCCATCAGTTCTCGGTCCAGTTTATCGCTTCGCGGAAATCTTCGATTTTCCTTCGATCTTCTTGATTATCTTTGGAAAATTAACATTTATCTTCTGACCTTAACTTTTTCTCTTCCTGCAAGAGAAAAGATAGACCGTAATAAAGATTGGGCTCGATTTTGTGTAAAACCGCGAGTGGGCTTTTAGCCAAGTTTTAGACCTTCTCGGGCCATTTTTCGACTTAAGCGTTTTTCTATTTTATCGAAAGAGCATTTCTGAAACGTTGTCGATCCCGAAGAGATTTCGAATATCTCGTATAGTGCAGGAAACTTTAGGTGTTCATTCAACCATTGCCGTTTTACACGATCAATATGAACTTTATACAAGGAAACGAGTTCTTACGGTAAAGTTCCAACTTCAACCTCGATCGAGACGAAACAAAGATTTTTTGTAGAATAGAGTTGATTCGTTTTGAGGTAGAATGATTTTTTGTGAGGTTCAGTTTTCGTGTTTGTGCAATAGTCGTTTTGGTCGTATATGGATCGTTTGCGAAAGTATAACAAGATGTTTCTCCGTAAGAAAAGAGAGATTTTTCGAAATTCTAATGAAGTCTTTATTGACGAAAAAGTTTTTAAAATATTTAGTACAAGGCATATTTTAGAAGGTGGGAATATATGAGTATTCGTATATGTACCCACTCCCCCCCCCCCCCGTTTTTGGAGATGGGGATAGCTTAACTCGTCTTTCGATGAGCTGCCTACGTACCCCTTTTGAGGATCAAGCCATCTTGTAGTTCTGCTGTTTGTGCGAGTGTGTTTACTCAGTCGCTGTGCTCGAGTTTTCGGATTAACGTGTTCCGCCGGACTTTTCTTCTCCGGTGAGTTTAAAGCGTTGGGCGTTGGAACTGGTTGTTCTTTGGCCGTTGCTAGAGTCGACGATTCTGGGTCTTCTTTTTTCGAAATGTTTTAAGTCGGAGCCTGAGCTATCTTCGGGCGTTTGGTCTTCTTCATCGCGGTGTTCAAGATTTGTCTTAGCCTGTGTTCAGCCAGGAAGCAACGTCTTGACAGTTTCTGGAAACCCCAAAACACGCCAATTTGATTCTGAGTTGGGAATTTAACGCCTAAGTGATAAATCGACGGGACTACCTTCATGGCGTTTAGCCAAGGCGTGTTCATTGAAGTGTTGCCAGAGAAGTCGGTCAGCGGTTTTAGCAATGGTACGACTTCCCCTAATTCGATGTTCATCCTTTTGACAGTATCACAAAAGATGACGGTTACCGTGCTTCCCGTGTCGATAAGAACCCTAGCAACCTCGACATCTCTTATTACGAGATCGATCATGAGTTGATCTCAATTTGGCTGATCGATCCCGCCGGCCTCATCTTCATCGAATGTGATTGCTCGTTTCGGGGTATCACTGGGCATTGACTGGGTTAGCGAATGTGCGCTTGTCTCGGCCTTGCGCTGATAAACTTTGGTGGCCGAGATGGTATCGCTGCAATATTGCGACCCGCCGATGATCATATTTACCCTGCAACGATCGTTGTCGTCGCCCTTCTTGTCCTGCCTTCTTCCGCGCTTTTCTCCTGATTGGTTCCCTTGGGAAGAGTTCTCCGTTGAGGAGCCCTGTCATTTTTGGGGGGGGGGGCTGTCTGAATGGCGGATGAGATCGTTCACACTGGAGACTCCAGAGAGTTCTCTAGCAAGCAGCTTTGTGGTCAACCTCGCACCAAGAACTTTGCAGTTAACGGTCGAGTGACCGCGGGGCTGTTGAAAGTCGCATAAGATGTTTTCATCGTAATTTGGATTTCGGGTCTACGTGTTGCCCGTTGTCCAGCCTTGCTCTGATCCGGAGTTAATAGTGTAGTTATGGGCTCCCTGCATTTCTTCTTCCCCGCGATGGATGCTTTTATCGTTGCGAGGGTTTTTTTTTAACTTCTGATCCGACCCTAGATCCTTCGACGAATTCTTCATCGTCTTCCACTTCTGAGATAAGACCTTTGTTCTCTTCTTCGGTGATGATTTAATTCCTGGCCTTGAGAAGCGCGTCATGGATCGTACACAGCTTCTCCAAAGTTATCCACTTCATGAACTTCGACTTGTACCAGATCGTGTTTCGAAGCGCATCTATTGTGACTTTGTAGCTTATCCTGCTGACACTAGCTATGACGGGTTTGAACCGTTTTATGAAGTCGTTGAGAGTCGCATCCTCTCACTGGGATAAGCTCCAAAATTCAAAATCAGAGGTTTCTCGATCTATGAACATCGAGTATTGCTTGAGAAACTCCAAGGCGAGCTGGCGGAAACTTCTGATGGAGTTTCGCCTAAGGGGAGAGAACCATTCCAGTGCTGCTCCTCAGAGGTTTTCCACGAAGAGGCGGCATTCGCCGGCGTCTCTTTTGCTTTCTCTGAACCTGCCTCTTCCCATCGCGACCTGAAAATCCTGTATGTGTGCCTTGGGATCGGTAGTACCGTCCTAAGGCGTCACTTTGATCTTTCTAGTATCCGAAACCCTAGTTTCGGTGATTCGAGTAGTGAAAGGCGTTTTACGAGCCTCCTGGAGCAGCGGATCGATCTACGGTGAGATGCTAGTAGTATGATGGTTTGGGACTTCACAGCTCTAACTTCGGCTACCAGTTTCATGAGATGATCGCGGAGATCGCAAATCTCAAAATTTTTGCTAGCAGATTTCCGACTTTATCGGCGTTTGCCGCGAGTGTTCCGAGTTTGCTCCTCGTCCAGTTCATCGTGTTCATTCCAAAAGATAGCTTCTTCTTCTTCGGTCATAGGGTTGTCGAACTAGGACTCATCCCGAGTCACTCGACTCCTTGTTCAACGTGGATGTACGTCTTCGTCTTTGTCCGTAGGCTCGGACGGGCTGCTAGACTCCAAATCAACACGTTTGATTTCTTCTCCTTATTTATCTTCCTCAATAAGAGGAAGATCATTCGGGTTTTTTTTTCCTTGTTGGCGTTGGGGTTACATCGTCGGGATTTTGTACAGACGCTTTACCCTGCTCTTTGTCGGACCAGTCCAAAAGAGTCGTGAAATCGAGTCTTTTCCCACGGATTCGGGTTCCTCCACGCTGAAAAACGACTTTGTTCCTCGCTGTTAGGGTTTTAACCTATTTAGCGAGAGAACTCATGACTTTGTCTTGTTCTGCCGACTTCTTTTCGAAGGTCGAGAACATCTTCTTTACTTCCTCGAATGCTGCGTTGGCGCCAACCACAAAGACGTTCGTCGTTAGAGATTTTTAAATGTTGTCGTCGTGAGATCGTGAACTGACATGCTTGATCGAGCGTTGGTGGCTGAGAGTTAGATTGATCCGTACCCCCTCCTTCTAGCGCCAAACTGTGGAAGCTGAAATACGCATTGTTGATTTCTGTTGATTTAGGAAAGCAAGGTAAACCTAACTTTCCCAGAGGTCCCGGATTTCTGCTAAGCCAAATACGTCAAGCAACAAAACAGTGAGAACAAACGATATGACAATGAATCGATAAAAACAAAAAAAATAGCAAAGAGGGTCTTATTCTGAATCTGTTATTTGAGCGTTACAACAGGTAAAGCCTCTTGGCGGAAATAGCCTTCGGCGAGTTCCTAGTTCTAACCTTGTAAAACTTGAATAACCTAGTGGAGTCGCAGCTCGATAACAAAAAACATAAATATGCCTAATTTCCCTAAATGCTATGCTTGTTCTGAGTAAGATTTTTCGGGTGTCCTTGCATCTTCAGCCTCAAAGCTCTTATATACTCCTCCCATAGGTGGTTTGCTATTTCCCCTTCTAGCCTCGGTTCATTTTATCGCTTCGTGGAAATCTTCCATTTTCCTTCGATCTTCATGATTATCTTTGGAAACTTAACATTTCTCGTCTCAACTTAACATTTATCTCTTCCTGCAAGATAAAAGATAGACCATCATAAAGATTGGGCTCAATTTCGTGTAAAACCGCTAGTGGGCTATTATCCAAGTTTTTAGACCTTCTATGGCCGTTTTTTTGACTTAATATACTTTGGTAAGTGTGTCAATCTACACTACCTTACACAAGCATTATCGTCTGTACCGATATGTTAATTAAATTAATCTTGGCCAGCTTTCCCATGCATCTAACAACCTAGCTTAAGATAATAATTATCATGTAAAGATGCTATTGTCGTATTTATCTATATCTTAAGTTCAGGGTTCTAGTTAGCTACTCTTTAACACAAACATTTAGATCAAGTCTGTGAAGGATACAATAAATCACCCTAGCAGTTGTATATCTCAGAACAATATTCAAAACCCTAAAAAACATAAACCTAACAGTGGATCTACTCAAATATGATCAGAGAAACAGAAATAATTGATGAATACAGTAGAATATAAATCAATAGAAAACCAAAGGAGTTATAGGAAGAATCTAAAGGAGTTCCTCCCTTTTCTCCTAACCTAAGTGAAAACCTAAAACAATAAAATAGAAAGCATAACCCAAACAATGGCCTGGAAAATACATAATTAGGGATTTAAGTCGGTCAAGGGCATTTCGGTAACATGTCGTGACTTATGGGCCTTCGTCGGTCTTGAAATAGACTCGGTCCATCTTCTGGCATCAGTGTTGATCGACACCCAGAATTCTGTGTTGATCGACACTCCTTCTCAATCTCGACAGGTTCCTCTCACGAGGAAGACATACCAATCTTCAGTAAAACAAGCATAAATTTAGATCTAACGGTCAGCTGGACCTCAAAGCAGTGGCATTGGAAATCTAACTCAAAGCTATATCTTGTGACAAAATATGGGCTTAATCACACTGTGGAAAGGTCTTCATTGATACGAAATGTCTAACGCATCTGCGAAGCTCTGCATCTCAAAAAGCTCCAAAATCACCATAGTCCTCCAAAACGTACATGAATCGAAAAAAATCTAGAAAAGACCCAAAACACATATTAAAGAATCTAAATAGGACATATTGAATGAAAACTGGTAAAATCCCTAATATATCACAACAAGAACAGAGAACCAAAGGAGAAGAAGTCATCAAAAGCTTTATAGGCACCTAGTTTGAGATGAGCAGAGAAGATGTGGACACTGATTTTCAAACAAATGTTTCATTACCTGCATACTAGCCCAAAACGTTCAAAACATCAAAGCTATAGACAATTAAGAAATGCTTTACGTGAGGCCACCCATTTAGTTAGTTTTGAATTAGTTTTTATTTTTGTTTTTACTGATTTTTCGCGTTTATTTCATTTTAGATAAAACTAGTCTGCACCGTGCATCGTGCATCAAGGAAGATGAGTCTGCATAGTGCATCAACCGACACTTGATCAATGCCAATCAACAAAGCATCAAGAACATCGATCGATCGCCACTTAACTGTGTATATCAACACTCACTATAAGCGAGCAGGTATACCATTTTCCTTTTTGAATTTCATCCTTATGATTTATTTTCCCACTAATTTGAGACTGTATAACACTAGGGACGATGTTCGTAAAGTCTGGAAGATGTTTTACTAATATTTTGTTTAATTTTGAGCTTTATTTTTATGTTTTTTTATTGAGTGTTTAAAGAGTTAAGAAAGGGATTATGATCTTTTTCAATTTTTACTGAATATCTAACCACTCTTTAGCATCATTCTTAGATTTACTGATTTCAAAGTGTATTGGAAAGAAATACCAAAGTGGACCCCCTGCCAATAATATCCACACTTGCTGAGAATGTATGAAGGAACCAAAGCTGACCTCCAACCTAATAAACTTAATTTGCTTGTCTTGGGGCTTGGTATAAACTGGATTGGATTCCCCCTGCAAGTCTGGAAGGTAAAAGTATGTGTGTTTCTTGTTTCCCTCTCTCTCCCCTTCCGATCAAAAAAAAATCGATACGGGTTTGGTGGCTGCAACCATTAATGATTAAATCATACAATTCTAGAAAGAAAAAAGGTTAAAAAGAAGTGAACACGATCTAGTGGCAAAAACCATTAAGGCTTAGTTCAGAGAAGCCTGTCCAAATATCTCACTCAATTGAAAAAGAAATGATAAACTTCAAAGAAGGGTGCCATTGGCTGAGAGAAGCAGGAAGAGACAGAGGAAAAGGATCCGAGAAGGCTGCATGTGTGTTCAGATACTTGCTTGAGTAAGAGTCTATCTGTCTTTTGATCGATATTCCCAAGGTAAGGCATGCACTTTTTATATGTAAGAAATTATGTTAGTAAAGGGGTATGTTGAATAGTATTTGCTAAGTTGCTGGCTAGATGGTTTTGGTTGCTAAGCTAAGGTATAGTACATAAGGTACCTCTAACGTTGGAGTTGATTACTGTGGCTGCAACATTGAAGAGGTGATAGTAGTAAGTTTAAATTTGTGTGAGTCCCTGCGATTTCTAACCTTCATAGGACTGTGATATATTTTGCATGAGGATGATCAAAAAGATAAATCTGTGAGAGTTGTTTTACTATGGATTTTACCAATTTTCACCCTTCGCATATGTGATTTTTAGATATTATTATACGTATTTGTAGTATGTTTTAGAGTCTTTTCAGGTCCATACATGTTTTGGAGACATGTGGAGATTATGGAGCATTCTGGAGGTTAATGATGAGGAAACTCGTAGTTTTTGAAGAAATCAAAAGTCAGAGTCGAGATCCAGGAGAAGTGTCGGTCGAGACTACCTTCTTGGTATCAATCGACACCAAAGCGAGTAGACGGGCGGACTTGTTCGTAACCGACTTGAAGCCCAAAAGATCCACATAATTACAAGACAATACCTGGCCGACCTAATACATCATATTTATGTGTTTGCCCATTGTTTAAGCAACATACAATCTTTTCTATTATTTTTACCACAAAATATTATTCTAGGGTTTTTAGTAGTTTTGGATAAAAATCAAATTCTTTAGAGATTTCTATTGGAACTCCATCGTTTCTTACCTTATTCTATTCTATGCATTCTGTTCAGATTATTTTTTTGTTTTGCTTAATCATGTTAGAGTAGTTTCTCTTGTTAGGTTTAGGGTTTTATTAGGTTTATATTTATTGCTGAGGTATGGAAATTCTAGGTGAGTCTTTAGGATCCTTCATCAGAATTGGACTTTTTGCTTGTGTTATAGAGTTGCTAACTAGAACACTAAACTTAGGCTAGTAATAACTACGACAGTAGGTTCATTACTTGATATCAATTATGTTGAGATAGGTTGTTAGATAGATGCGACGGCTGGTCTAGCTTAACCTAGTGAACATATCGATGAGGACGTTAATGCTTGCCTAAGGAAGTATCGATAGATACTCGTCCCATAGTGTCGATCGACACTCGATCCTTGTTTGCATGCGACATCTAGAACAAACACTTAGTTATCTGATTAGACTCACAACAAGATCTGGATATCTTACTATTGCATTTGAGTTCTAGGACGGTTTATTACACACCCTTAGCCTCTATACATCACAATAATATTGCCCGAAACCTTAAGTCTAGCTTTTTCATCTTATTATCTAAAAACTAACTGCTATTATTTATTTATTTTATTTATTACTTGCCTAGCTTAATCTTAATATTAATGAGTCTATTGAGCGTCCATGTTCCATGTGGAATTGATCCCTAAGTACTAAGACTAAACCTCTTATTTGAGAGAGAAAGTTGCTCATAAAGTTAATTTGAGAGCACATCAAGTTTAAAAAGTTACTACTTATTAATCACCGTGAAACCCACTAAACATATAAAAAGTTAAGAGATAAACATGGTAGAGAAGTAAATAATTACTCTAAGCACAAAAAAATGATAAAAGTATTGCTTAAAATATCAAGAAGATTCAAACTTTTACAAATGTATCAAGATTTCTTGAGAGAAAAGAGTTAGATCTAAAATAGGTCTAAAATGCTTGGTATATTAAAACAGGGCAACCTGAAAGTTTTTTGGTTTGGTGGTGAGTTCTGACGCTGGGTTTGACTTCTGGTGATCTAATGGACGAAGGAGATTGAAATTGTTGACCAGCGGTTGGTCCAAGTGGTCGGCCTTGGCGACTTGGTTCTTGGGTAACTGATATATGTCTAGCAAATTAGCTATAAATCTAAAACTATAGCTTTGATGGACCTGAGACCACTTTCATTGGAAAGCTAACTCAAATTGCAACTAAATCCAAAAGTAATTGCTCAAATACCTATAATATGCAACTGAACAGGCTAATGCAATATGTACTCTTAAATGAAATCTACATGGACTAAAATAAGTTAATCAAGGGTCTAAAAACAACTAAAAACACATGACATCACCCGATTGCTTTTTGATTCTTCTGATTCGTTTTGGACGTCGGGCAGGATATCTTTATCAAGATATTTTATGATGGGAGTCATCTACGTCTGTCATTTTTGAGTAGTCAAAATCCTTGATGGTGTAGTTTCCTCCTTTTTTGCTGGAAACTGAAGTATGAGAAAGGGGATACTCATCTGGCTAATCTTTCCAGGGTGGAGCCGAGATTGGCCAAGGCGTTGGCTTGGAAATTTTTCCTTTGGGAATTTTCGTGAGCTTGCAACTTTGAAACTTTTCAATCAGGCATTTGGCTATTACCAAATATTTATCCATGCTGCCGTCTTTTGCCTGATATCCCTCGTGCGTTTGGTTAACGATCAGCCATGAGTCTCTGAACACCTGAATATCTGCTACCATCTGGCTGGCAATGTTGAATCTATCTATTACAGCATTTACTCGCCTTCGTTATTATTCATCTTGAATTCACATCTTACAGCTCTCGAGGTTGTATATCATGGGAAGTGGGAAAAAAATCCATCTTACATTTCTAAATCCATCTATGTGGAGGATCCATTCTCCCGCTTGATTATAATTCTTGTGGATGTTTATTTTCTGCTCCAAAACGTGGAGCAAGGCTGGATAGAACTCAGACACAAAGACGGTGAGTACTTGTTACTTGATGGCTCTCGCATGTCTCAATACCAAGTTGTATTCCCCGAGTTCCACTGCTCATTTGGCCAATCGACCTGATACTTACGGGTTGTGGAGTATAGATTTGATAGGTAGAGATGTTACCACAACAATTTCATGAGCTTGGAAGTAGGGTTTTAGCTTTGTGGATGCTACGACCAGGGATAGAGCCAGATCTTCAAGGTGGCTATAACATGTGTCTACGCCAAGGAGTGATTTGCTGACGTACTACCCCAATATTTCATATTACCTTCTTCTTGCATTGAAATGTCTCACAATTCATGCTTTGATACTGCCAATTAGAGCAATATTATTTATCTATTATGGGGAATCAATAGTGGAGGAGGCGAGGTGAGATACAACTTTATCTTGACGAGGGTTCTCTCAAACCTCTCGTCCCATTTGAAATCCTTCTGATTCTTGAGGGATTCGAAGAAGGCATGAGATTTATCTTATAGACTTGAGATGAATTTGCTCAGGGCTGCCATTCTTCCTGTCAATTTATGTACTTCCTTCATGCTTCTTTGTGAGGGAATTATGTGAATGTCTCTTATTTGTTCCGGGTTAGCTTCAATGCCTTGGTGCGTGACTATATACCTCACGAATTTCCCGAAACTTACTTTCAATGATGTCAGGTCCCCGATCCAAGGTAGGATCGTTGGGGTGGGCCATGGTGCGAGGGAACGAGAAAGACGATCGTATGACCTAAGGGAAAAGTGTTCCATGGTCTAAAGAGAATGTTAACTGCCGTGAAAATCTGAGAATTAACCAAACAAAGGAGGAAACTATTTCAAGGGAGCTGTGAAGTGTATAGCAGCTAGAAGAGTAGAAAGGCATCTGGGCGATGTGCGCAAGGGGCTGGACCAGCTGAACAAAGATCGGTCTTAACTCAACCTGTGAGTGTCAGCTCGATCAGCTGGATGGACTAGTTCACTTAGCTGGGAGACAGCTCAGCTCAAGTGGATGGAGTGTTGGAGTGTTGGCCGGTTGGACTAGGACCAGGCGGTTATCAGTTCGACTGGTTGGCCAAGGCCGATGGTGGGCTAGTAAGGGCTTGGGGTCAGACCGTGGGCTGGAGAAATTAGTCTAGGCCGATGTTTGCCATGTCTATTGGCAGTTAGAGGCAGTTGGTGGCCAAATGGTGATCTAATGGACGAAGGAGATTGAAATTGTTGACCAGCGGTTGGTCCAAGTGGTCGGCCTTGGGGACTTTGTTCTTGGGTAATTGATATATGTCTAGCAAATTAGCTATAAATCTTAAACTATAGCTTTGATGGACCTGAGACCACTTTCATTGGAAAGCTAACTCAAATTGAAACTAATTCCAAAAGTAATTGCTCCAATACCTATATGATGCAACTGAACAAGCAAATGCAATATGTACTCTTAAATGAAATCTACATGGACTAAAATAAGTTAATCAACGGTCTAAAAACAATTAAAAAGACATGACAGTACCCGATTACTTTCTGATTCTTCTGATTCGTTTTGGACGTCGGGTAGGATATCTTAATCAAAATATTATATGATGGGAGTCATCTAGGTCTGTCATTTTTCAGTAGTCAAAATCCTTGATGGTGCAGTTTCCTCCTCTGTTGCTGGCAACTGGAGTATGAGAAAGGGGATACTCATCTGGTTAATCTTTCCAGGTGGAGCCGAGATTGGACAAGGTGTTGGCTTGGGAATTTTTCCTTTGGGAATTTTCTTGAGCTTGCAACTTTGAAACTTTTCAATCAGGCATTTGGCTATTACCAAATATTTATCCTTGCTGCCGTCTTTTGCGTGATATCCCCCGTGCGTTTAGTTAACGATCATCCATGAGTCTCTGAAGACCTGAATATCTGCTACCATCTGGCTGGCAATGTTGAGTCTAGCTATTAAATCTTTTACTCGCTTTCGTTATTATTCATCTTGAATTTACATCTTACAGCTCTTGATGTCGTATATCATGGGAAGTGAGAAAAAAAATCCATCTTACATTTCTAGATCCATCTATGTGGAGGATCCATTCTCCCGCTTGATTATAATTCTTGTGGATGTTTATTTTCTGCTCCAAAACGTGGAGCATGGCTGGATAGAACTCAGACACAAAGACGGTGAGTACTTGTTACTTGATGGCTCTCGCATGTCTCAATACCAAGTTGTATTCCCCGAGTTCCACTGCCCATTTGGCCAATCGACCTGATACTTACGGGTTGTGGAGTATAGATTTGATAGGTAGAGATGTTACCACAATAATTTGATGAGCTTGGAAGTAGGGTTTTAGCTTTGTGGATGCTACGACCAGGGATAGAGCCAGCTTCTCAAGGTGGCTATAACATGTGTCTACGCCAAGGAGTGATTTGCTGACGTACTAGATCGATATTTCATATTACCTTCTTCTTGCACTGGGGTGTCTCACAATTCATGCTCTGATACTGCCAATTAGAGCAATATTATTTATCTATTATGGGGCATCAATAGTGGAGGAGGCGAGGTGAGATACAACTTTATCTTGACGAGGGTTCTCTCAAACCTCTCGTCCCATTTGAAATCCTTCGGATTCTTGAGGGATTCGAAGAAGGCATGAGATTTATCTTATAGACTTGAAATGAGTTTGCTCAGGGCTGCCATTCTTCCTGTCAATTTATGTACTTCCTTCATGCTTCTTTTTGAGGGAATTGTGTGAATTTCTCTTATTTGTTCCGGGTTAGCTTCCATGCCTTGGTGTGTGACTATATACCTCATGAATTTCCCGAAACTTACTTTGAACGATGTCAGGTCCCCAATTCTAGATAGTATCGTTGGGATGGCCCTGGTGCCAGGGAACGAGCAAGACGGTCTATGACCTAAGGGAAAAGTGTTCCATGGTCTAAAGAGAATGTTAACTGCAGCGAAAGGCTGAGAATTAACCAAACAAAGGAGGAAACTAGTTAAAGGAAGCTGTGAAGTGTATAGCAGCTAGATGAGTAGAAAGGAATATGGGCGATGTGCGTAAGGCGTTGGACCAGCTGAACAAAGATTTGTCTTAACTCAACCTGTGAGTGTCAGGTCGTTCAGCTGGATGGACTTGTTCACTTAGCTGGGAGACAACTCAGCTCAAGTGGATGGAGTGTTGGAGTGTTGGCCGGTTGGACTAGGTCCAGGCGGTTATCAGTTCGAATGGTTGGCTAAGGCCGATGGTGGGCTCGTAAGAGGGCTTGGGGTCAGACCGTGGGCTGGAGAATTTAGTCTAGGCCGATGTTTGCCATGTCTATAGGCAGTTCGAGGCAGTTGGTGACCAAATGGTGATCTAATGGACGAAGGAGATTGAAATTGTTGACCAGCGGTTGGTCCAAGTGGTCGGCCTTGGGGACTTTGTTCTTGGGTAACTGATATATGTCTAGCAAATTAGCTATAAATCTTAAACTATAGCTTTGATGGACCTGAGACCACTTTCATTGGAAAGCTAACTCAAATTGCAACTAAATCCAAAAGTAATTGCTCCAATACCTGTAAGATGCAACTGAACAGGCAGAAGCAATAAGTACTCTTAAATGAAATCTACATAGACTAAAACAAGTTAATCAAGGGTCTAAAAACCATTAAAAACACATGACATCACCCGATTACTTTTGATTCTTCTGATTCGTTTTGGACGTCGGGCAGGATATCTTTATCAAGATATTTTATGATGCGAGTCATCTAGGTCTGTCATTTTTCAGTAGTCAAAATCCTTGACGGTGCAGTTTCCTCCTCTGTTGCTGGCAACTGAAGTATGAGAAAGGGTATACTCATCTGGCTAATCTTTCCAGGGTGGAGCCGATATTGGCCAAGGCGTTGGCTTGGGAATTTTTCTTTGGGAATTTTCTTGAACTTGCAACTTTGAAACTTTTCAATCAGGCATTTGGCTATTACCAAATATTTATCCATGCTGCCGTCTTTTGCATGATATCCCCCGTGCGTTTGGTTAACGATCAGCCATGAGTCTCTGAAGACCTGAATATCTGCTACCATCTGGCTGGCAATGTTGAGTCTAGCTATTAAAGAATTTTACTCGCTTTCGTTATTATTCATCTTGAATTTACATCTCACAGCTCTTGATGTCATATATCATGGGAAGTGAGAAAAAAATCCTTCTTACATTTCTAAATCCATCTATGTGGAGGATCTATTCTACCGCTTGATTATAATTCTTGTGGATGTTTATTTTCTGCTCCAAAACGTGGAGCAAGGCTGGATAGAACTCAGACACAAAGACGGTGAGTACTTGTTACTTGATGGCTCTCGCATGTCTCAATACCAAGTTGTATTCCCCGAGTTCCACTGCCCATTTGGCCAATCGACCTGATACTTACGGGTTGTGAAGTATAGATTTGATAGGTAGAGATGTTTCCACAACAATTTGATGAGCTTGGAAGTAGGGTTTTAGCTTTGTGGATGCTACGACCAGGGATAGAGCCAGCTTCTCAAGGTAGCTATAACATGTGTCTACGCCAATGAGTGATTTGCTGACGTACTACATCGATATTTCTTTTTACCTTCTTCTTGCACTGGGATGTCTCACAATTCATGCTCTGATACTGCCAATTAGAGCAATATTATTTATCTATTATGGGGCATCAATAGTGGAGGAGGCGAGGTGAGATACAACTTTATCTTGACGAGGGTTCTCTCAAACCTCTTGTCCCGTTTGAAATCCTTCGGATTCTTGGGGGATTCGAAGAAGGCATGAGATTTATCTTATAGACTTGAGATGAGTTTGCTCAGGGCTGCCATTCTTCCTGTCAATTTATGTACTTCCTTCATGCTTCTTTGTGAGGGAATTGTGTGAATTTCTCTTATTTGTTCCGGGTTAGCTTCCATTCCTTGGTGCGTGACTATATACCTCATGAATTTCCCGAAACTTGGTTTAAACGATGTCTGGTCCCAGATCCTAGATAGAATCGTTGGGATGGGCCATGGTGTGAGGGAACGAGCAAGACGGTCGTATGACCTAAGGGAAAAGTGTTCCATGGTCTAAAGAGAATGTTACTGCAGCGAAAGGCTGAGAATTAACCAAACAAAGGAGGAAAATAGTTCAAGGGAGCTGTGAAGTGTGTAGCAGGTAGACGAGTAGAAAGGCATTTGGGCGATGTGCGCAAGGCACTGGACCAGCTGAACAAAGATCGGTCTTAACTCAACCTGTGAGTGTCAGCTCGATCAGCTGGATGGACTAGTTCACTTAGCTGTGAGACAGCTCAGCTCAAGTGGCTGGAGTGTTGGAGTGTTGGCCGGTTGGACTAGGTCAAGGCGTTTATCAGTCGAGTGGTTGGCAAAGGTCGATGGTGGGCTAGTACGGGCTTGGGGTCAGACCGTGGCGTGGAGAAATTAGTCTAGGCCGATGTTTGCCATGTCTATAGGCAGTTAGAGGCAGTTGTGGCCAAATGGTGATCTAATGGACGAAGGAGATTGAAGTTGTTGACCAGGGGTTGGTCCAAGTTGTCGGCCTTGGGGACTTTGTTCTTGGGTAACTGATATATATCAAGCAAATTAGCTATAAATCTTAAACTATAGCTTTGATGGACCTGAGACCACTTTCATTGGAAAGCTAACTCAAATTGCAACTAAATCCAAAAGTAATTGCTCCAATACCTATAAGATGCAACTGAACAGGCAAAAGCAATAAGTACTCTTAAATGAAATCTACATGGACTAAAATAAGTTAATCAAGGATCTAAAAACCATTAAAAACACATGACATCACCCGATTACTTTTTGATTCTTCTGATTCGTTTTGGACGTCGGGCAGGATATCTTTATCAAGATATTTTATGATGCGAGTCATCTAGGTCTGTCATTTTTCAGTAGTCAAAATCCTTGATGGTGCAGTTTCCTCCTCTGTTGCTGGCAACTGAAGTATGAGAAAGGGTATACTCATCTGGCTAATCTTTCCAGGGTGGAGCCGATATTGGCCAAGGCGTTGGCTTGGGAATTTTTCCTTTGGGAATTTTCTTGAGCTTGCAACTTTGAAACTTTTCAATCAGGCATTTGGCTATTACCAAATATTTATCCATGCTGCCGTCTTTTGCATGATATCCCCCGTGCGTTTGGTTAACGATCAGCCATGAGTCTCTGAAGACCTGAATATCTGCTACCATCTGGCTGGCAATGTTGAGTCTAGCTATTAAAGAATTTTACTCGCTTTCGTTATTATTCATCATGAATTTAGATCTTACAGCTCTCGATGTAGTATATCATGGGAAGTGAGAAAAAAATCCATCTTACATTTCTAAATCCATCTATGTGGAGGATCCATTCTCCCGCTTGATTATAATTCTTGTGGATGTTTAATTCTGCTCCGAAACGTGGAGCATGGATGGATAGAACTCAAGCAGAAAGACGGTGAGTGCTTGTTACTTGATGGCTCTCGCATGTCTCAATACCAAGTTGTATTCCCCGAGTTCGACTGCCCATTTGGCCAATCGACCTGATACTTACGGGTTGTGAAGTATAGATTTGATAGGTAGAGATGTTTCCACAACAATTTGATGAGCTTGGAAGTAGGGTTTTAGCTTTGTGGATGCTAAGACCAGGGATAGAGCCAGCTTCTCAAGGTAGGCTATAACATGTGTCTACGCCAAGGAGTGATTTGCTGACGTACTACCCCGATATTTCATATTACCTTCTTCATGCATTGGGATGTCTCACAATTCATGCTCTGATACTGCCAATTAGAGCAATATTATTAAACTATTATGGGGCATCAATAATGGAGGAGGCGAGGTGAGATACAACTTTATCTTGACGAGGGTTCTCTCAAACCTCTCGTCCCATTTGAAATCCTTCGGATTCTTGAGGGATTCGAAGAAGGCATGAGATTTATCTTATAGACTTGAGATGAGTTTGCTCAGGGCTACCATTCTTCCTGTCAATTTATGTACTTCCTTCATGCTTCTTTGTGCGGGAATTATGTGAATTTCTCTTATTTGTTCCGGGTTAGCTTCCATGCCTTGGTGCGTGACTATATACCTCATGAATTTCCCGAAACTTACTTTGAATGTTGTCAGGTCCCTGATCCTAGAAAGGATCGTTGGGATGGGCCATGGTGCGAGGGAACAAGCAAGACGGTCGTATGACCTAAGGGAAAAGTGTTCCATGGTCTAAAGAGAATTTTAACTGCAGCGAAAGGCTTAGAATTAACCAAGCAAAGGAGGAAACTAATTAAAGGGAGCTGTGAAGTTTATAGCAGCTAGACGAGTAGAAAGGAATCTGGGCGATGTGCGCAAGGCGCTGGACCAGCTGAACAAAGATAGGTCGTAACTCAACCTGTGAGTGTCAGCTCGATCAGCTGGATGGACTAGCTCACTTAGCTGGGAGACAGCTCAGCTCAAGTGGATGGAGTGTTGGAGTGTTGGCCGGTTGGACTAGGTCCAGGCGGTTATCAGTTCGTCTGGTTGGCCAAGGCCGATGGTGGGCTAGTAAGGGCTTGGGGTCAGACCGTGGGCTGGAGAAATTATTCTAGGACGATGTTTTCCATGTCTATAGGCAGTTAGAGGCAGTTGTTTGCCAAATGGTGATCTAATGGACGAAGGAGATTGAAATTGTTGACCAGCGGTTGGTCCAAGTGGTTGGCCTTGGCGACTTTGTTCTTGGGTAACTGATATATGTCTAGCAAATTAGTTATTAATCTTAAACTATAGCTTTGATGGACCTGAGACCACTTTCATTGGAAAGCTAACTCAAATTGCAACTAAATCTAAAAGTAATTGCTCCAATACCTATAAGATGCAACTGAACAAGCAAATGCAATATGTACTCTTAAATGAAATCTACATGGACTAAAATAAGTTAATCAAGGGTCTAAAAACCATTAAAAACACATGACATCACCCGATTTCTTTTTGATTCTTCTGATTCGTTTTGGACGTCGGGCATGATATCTTTATCAAGATATTTTATGATGGGGTCATCTAGGTCTGTCATTTTTCAGTAGTCAAAATCCTTGATGGTGCATTTTCCTCCTCTGTTGCTGGCAATTGAAGTATGAGAAAGGGGATACTCATCTGGCTAATCTTTCCATGGTGGAGCCGAGATTGGCCAAGGCGTTGGCTTGGGAATTTTTCCTTTGGGAATTTTCGTGAGCTTGCAACTTTGAAACTTTTTAATCAGGCATTTGGCTATTACCAAATATTTATCCATGCTGCCATCTTTTGCTTGATATCCCTCGTGTGTTTGGTTAACGATCAGCCATGAGTCTCTGAAGACCTGATAATCTGCTATCATCTGGCTGGCAATGTTGAGTCTAGCTATTAAAGCATTTACTCGCTTTCGTTATTATTCATCATGAATTTAGATCTTTCAGCTCTCGATGTAGTATATCATGGGAAGTGAGAAAAAAATCCATCTTACATTTCTAAATCCATCTATGTGGAGGATCCATTCTCCCGCTTGATTATAATTCTTGTGGATGTTTAATTCTGCTCCGAAACGTGGAGCATGGATGGATAGAACTCAAGCAGAAAGACGGTGAGTGCTTGTTACTTGATGGCTCTCGCATGTCTCAATACCAAGTTGTATTCCCCGAGTTCTACTGACCATTTGGCCAATCGACCTGATACTTATGGGCTGTGGAGTATAGATTTGATAGGTAGAGATGTTACCACAACAATTTGATGAGCTTGGAAGTAGGGTTTTATCTTTGTGGATGCTACGAACAGGGATAGAGCCAGCTTCTCAAGGTGGCTATAACATGTGTCTACGCCAAGGAGTGATTTGCTGACGTACTACCCCGATATTTCATATTACCTTCTTCATGCATTGGGATGTCTCACAATTCATGCTCTGATACTGCCAATTAGAGCAATATTATTAAACTATTATGGGGCATCAATAATGGAGGAGGCGAGGTGAGATACAACTTTATCTTGACGAGGGTTCTCTCAAACCTCTCGTCCCATTTGAAATCCTTCGGATTCTTGAGGGATTCGAAGAAGGCATGAGATTTATCTTATAGACTTGAGATGAGTTTGCTCAGGGCTACCATTCTTCCTGTCAATTTATGTACTTCCTTCATGCTTCTTTGTGCGGGAATTATGTGAATTTCTCTTATTTGTTCCGGGTTAGCTTCCATGCCTTGGTGCGTGACTATATACCTCATGAATTTCCCGAAACTTACTTTGAATGTTGTCAGGTCCCTGATCCTAGAAAGGATCGTTGGGATGGGCCATGGTGCGAGGGAACAAGCAAGACGGTCGTATGACCTAAGGGAAAAGTGTTCCATGGTCTAAAGAGAATGTTAACTGCAGCGAAAGGCTGAGAATTAACCAAACAAAGGAGGAAACTAGTTCAAGAGAGCTGTGAAGTGTACAGCAGCTAGACGAGTAGAAAGGAATTTGGGCGATGTGCGCAAGGTGCTGGACCAGCCGAAAAAAGATCGGTCTTAACTCAACCTGTGAGTGTCAGCTCGATCAGCTGGATGGACTAGTTCACTTAGCTGGGAGACAGCTCAGCTCAAGTGGATGGAGTGTTGGAGTGTTGGCCGGTTGGACTAGGTCCAGGCGGTTATCAGTTCGAGTGGTTAGCCAAGGCCGATGGTGGGCTAGTAAGGGCTTGGGGTCAGACCGTGGGCTGGAGAAATTAGTCTAGGCCGATGTTTGCCATGTCTATAGGCAGTTAGAGGCAGTTGGTGGCCAAATGGGTGTGAGTTACACAAGACTTGGGAAAATAAAGGTGAAATAAAGAAAGGCTTGGGCACTCTAGACCGCACACTAAAGGTGAGTGGTGTGATCGTTTAACCTTCGCCTAGGACCATCGGCCGTTCCGACTGGTTCCTTGGGCCAATTATTGATCAGTTATATTCATCTCTTCTCTATTCTTGATAGCCATTTCTCTTCATCGTATGAGCAATCATTTTTGACTATCCTTAGGGAATTTATGTTGGACAAAGGCTTAGGCCGGTCTAGTACAAGGTCCTTGGCCTTCTGCTGGACCAAAAGATGATCTGATTATGCATGGTTCAAGATAATGTGGTTAGATCGAACCTTGGTCAATCCGATTGTGGTTCTTGTTATGGGCGGTCATCTTAGATGATAATCTAAGTATGGCCAAACGTTGTAGGATAATATTGATAGAGGGTTATGGAGTAGTTTAGGGAAACCAAACCATGCATGTCTAGATCGATTGCTATGTTATCAGAATATGTAATATGATTATGTTATGTGGGGTTTCAGGATCTGGGGGCGATCGTGGTAAGGCTAAGGAGCCGTGAAGATTCAAGCTGTGTGATGGTGTGTTGTGTAGGGATAGATAGGAATAAGAATGAAATTATGATAGCCTATTTTGAAACTTGAACCTATTTATTGGATTACATGTTTATAATTAATAAAGTATTGATTTCCCGTAGTATTTATAGCATTGTTGGTCTTTTGTGTATTTATGTATATGAACCTCATGTAATAAAAAATGACTTAGAAAATATTGGACTTAAAATAGAGATATGGTTGATTACTATTAGAAGTAAAGCCGCAAGTTTTGTTGGGTTTAGTAACCCAAGATCGGGTCTTACATGTTGGTATCAGAGCATGATTGATTCTAGGATAGTTTTGGGTTATGGGGTTTTAATCATACATCCGGCTATGGGTCTCATGGTAAGATATCTCGATTTCTTAGCTTAGGGTTTTTTGTTTATGTTATTTTTTTGCTGTTTGTACTAACATAAACTTGGAATTTGGAAATCCTTAGGGTAGGAAGAGAAAATCGGGAAAGACGCGGAAGAGTAAGGAGGTGACTGGATTATCTAGCCAGGTCTCTTTGGATGGTGCTAATCCAGCTGTATTGTTTCCAATCAATCCTGTTCTGGGCAACAATGAGGGAGTTACCGGTAGATCCGGCCAACCTCATTAGCGCGGGTGTGGCTGGTGCATGAGAGGAAAGAGAATCCTCCAATCCTGAGAACAATAAGGAAAGGCACCGGGAAGTGGCTGAGGATAGGGCGGCTGATGGAACCGCGGTCCAGAGGGAACATGCCTCTGAATGAACCATGAAAGATGTGTTCGCTGCACTGAAGACAAGGGGGGCTCAGGTGACTGCATTGGCCCAAGAGATCACACTGGTTGTAAACTCATCTCTGGGACAAGCAGCCACGGTAGTTGAGGTTGTACTCGTGGTAGTAGGGCAAGCCAGGCAATCGGCTGAGGTCGTTAAGATCGAACCACTAGCTCGGTCCGTGAGGAGGGTGGACTATCTGAGTGTGTTGAAACACATATCACGTCTAAGGACCAAACACTTTTCAGGTAGTGTTGACCCGGTTGAGGCAGACAAGTGGAGGAGCCGGTTGGCCTGGAACATCAGCTCGACTCGTTTTCCAAAAGATTACAAGAGAGATATTTCGGTTCTCATCCTGGAGAGGAACGCACATTACTGGTGGCGCACTTTGGAAAAGCAAACAATGGAGCTCTAAGGAGTTTTGTGGATTTTAAAGTGGAGTTCAACCGCAAGTTCTTCCCTACTGAGGCTTGGTACCAGTTGAATTCAAAGTTTCTGGACTTGGTTCAGTGTCGCAGGACCATAAGAGAGTACGAGGAGGAGTTCAATCGGTTTAGACGCTTTGTTGGAAGGAAATGAAGGACGAGGCTGTTCAGGTTTTCCTTTTCCTTTCGCGGGTTAGGAGTTGAGCTTAGAACTCAATAATCGGTATGTACCTTCAAAACTGTGTCTGAGTTTGTTAAGAGGATGGCTATTCTGGAGACCAACCTCGCCGAGGAGTCAAGGGTGAACTCCCGCAATCAGACCACTTCTACCGGCAAGAGTAGAAACCAGAAGAGGAAATCGGACCAGGTCGAGAAGGGTAAAACCTCAAGTGGTAGACCCTAGTGCCCTAAGTGTGGAAGACACAACGGAGGCAAATTTTGGAGAGCCATGGGAGCTTGCACCTAGTGTGGTAGAAAGGAAAATGCGGCTAGGGACTGTCCTAGGCCAGAATAGAGCCAAGTCCGGGTGGCTGGAGGCGACTCTACAGCTTGTTATCATTGTGGAAAGGCCGTACACTTCCAAAGGGAATGTCCAAGCTGCAAGGGCCGTGGGGATGCTGGTAGGTCAAACCAATGTAGGGGTCAGAGTACAGCACCTCGAGTGTACGAGCTGTCTACTGACAGGTGAGTTTGGATCATTCAAGGAAATCATTGGTATGTATGTAACCTTGATTTTTAAATTCAATTGAAATGGGATTGATTGGAACCTAGAATGGTACATAGTTAGATATGGCTTGTTTGTAGGCATCCTAAGTATTGGTGGTGTAGAAACACACGTACTTTTTAATTCTATAGCTACGCATAGTTTTGTGAGTCCAGATGTGATCGGAAAGAGGGTGTTCCAAATGGGAGTGGGGGATTTTTTAGCCATAATGAATGCAGCCGAAGGCCAATTGTTGCATTTGCTAGGACTGGTTAAAAACATCCTAGTGATGATCCAAAACAGGATTATGCATGTATGTCTTGTTGTTGTACACCTGAAGAGTCACGAGGTAATACTAGGAATAGACTGTCTTTGAAAATATCGGGCCACTCTACACTGTCATCGAGGAAGAGTGCAGTTTGAGAGTGGGGATATGACGATCGAGTTCCAAGTTATTAGACCAACCTCTGGATGTGTAGTGGTTTCAATGACCATGCGGAACAGATGCTTCAGTTGTGTTGTGAGACTTTTTGGCCACAATCACCACTAAGAGGTCATAGAGGGTGGTGACCTGGACGAGATTCCGGTGGTTAGAGAGTTTGAGGATCTGTTCTGGACGCTACAAAGCTTACCCCCTGATAGGTCGAACACATTCACAATATAACTGGAACAAGGGACGGCCCCATTGTTAGCAGTCCCTAACGCATGGCTCCTGGCAAAATGGCCGAGCTGATGTAGCCATTGGAAGAATATATTAGAGAGGGTTTATACGGCCAAGTTGTTCTCCATGGGGAGCACCAGCCCTCTTTGTGAAAAAGGAGGGTAGTTTCCGTTTATCCATACATGCAGCTGATTCATTAGTTAGGCTGAATGATATAACTACAAACTCATAGTGGTCATACCTCGTCTTAAACAATGTTTTCCTCATGTCAGTTCGGTCGATCAGGATCTGATGATACCCTGAGGCAAAATCGATCTTGGAAAACAAAGGTGCTACCCGGAGCTGGTCTAGCCATTCATCTATCTGAGGTGATGGGAACTTGTTCTTCCCAGCACCATGTTTAACCCTTGATTGTTTATGAAGATGATGAATGGTATTTTCAGAGATTTAACTGACGAACTTTAGATCATCTTTATTGATGACATACTTATCTATTCCAGAATAAGGAAGACCATGAGAGGCATCTGAAAGCCGTGTTGGAATGATTGTGGGAACATAAGCTTTTTCAAAACTTAGCATTTGCAGTTTTTGGCAAAAGAGCATCGGGTTCCTTGGTCACATCGTGTCCGACCAAGGTGTAACACCCCCGAACCGTTCTAGGTCTGAAAAACCCAGAACCGATCTGTAAGTGCTAGGCAGGAAAACCCAAGAACCGATCCGGAAGAGCCACAATTTGACGAGAACCGCATGCGATCCAGCCAACTCTTAGGTACGAACCCAAGGCATCAGCAGGTCTGACCATGATTCCGTCCCTCTTGATCTTGGCCCAAGGTTTGCCAACCCGTTCTTTGGTCCAGAGTTGTGTAAGTCCGGAAAAGACTAATCATCAGCTTTTAACGAGGGTTTTAATAATAAACATGGATTTTATTTATTTCACAATTGTCTGGAACTGGACAATTTCCGAAACAAAAAAGTATAAAGTCAAAAGGGTACCCCTAAAACCAAGAAGAAAAATAACTCAAAACACTGGTCTTCTTATTACTTGCAAACAGCACCGCAAATCTACACTGCCAACGTCATCCACACCCCGCTAACGCCAACCCTATATGGTTACCTGCAAAAAGATTCAACAATGGGGAATGAGCAACCTTGTGTTACTCAGTGGCAATTGGGCCCCTCTAACAACAAAAATTTCCCCAATCCCTAAAATCCCAAACACACAAGCAAGCAACCATGCAACATGAAACTCAATATGCAATGCAGAAATAACGATGCATGCTACAACACTACGCGGAGACTCTCTACTTGACGCGTAAGACCGAGACAGTTGTATGCCTCGTCCAACACAACTCACTCCAGACTCAATTCTAACCAAACTCTCAAAACAAAACTCAAAAACAACACATGGATGGACCATCTGCTACCACATCCTTGGGATTCCCAACATATCACACAAAAAATCTGCCATCCAACATCAATTGAACAGTCCCAACCACAAACACAAGAGTCATATAGCCGCAAAATATCATTCTCTGGGAAAACAGCCATACTTCGTTCCGCGCTACATTGTCATGTAGTGCTCGTCCATGGGCGCGACCCACTTCACGTTACAAGCAGATGAGGGGAGGTTATGTCACAAATCACATATAACGCGCCCATACAGTCAGTGATTATGCCATCACATCAAGTCGTAGCACCCCTTCACGGTATCACGCTGGACCATCCACACCATATCATAAAATCAGCTTATCCTCCATCAAGTGACATGCACCTGAAGAATACGGAGGGATTGCATGTCCTATTCCACTTGGAATGGAAAACTCAACAAAAGCACAATTCTCCGCAAATAGGCGACACAATACACAAGTCGTAGCTCACCTACATGGTTACGCTAGACACAACATGCAACCACTTAACACACACACCCACACACACAATAGTCGTAGCCACCTACATGGTTAATCTAGACTTTACGACTCATCTATATGCAATACATGCAGTATCATCAACTAATGCAAGCACACATACACTATCAACAATACACAATGCAACCACACATGCATATATATCAACTTAATCGGCATGTGAGAGTAACCACTCAATTAATCAGGCAATTCACAACATTGTCTAGATAGGCATGCTACAATTCATCAACTCAATGCATGATATACAATCCAAATATCTAGACAAGCATGCTACACAATCCCTACTCAATGCAGGCTACTATCAATGTCTAGATAATCATGCTACACCATTTGTACCTAATTCATGTGATTGAACTACTATCTAGACAAGCATACAATAACATCATAACAACCAATCAAACATACTATCAATCTTAAACACACAATACACACGCGCATGGGGTCTACCACACACCATGCGGTTCACACAAACCGTTTCTTGGATTACCTTCAAGACCCGTCCGGTCTAAGCTCTTCACCTACAATGCACAAGGTTAGTACACACAAAAAAAACTTCTCCGGAACCCACGTAAATCTTTACTCAAGGAGATAGGCCACACTCAAAACCAGAACATAGTCTCACCCTCTTACAACCTAGTTTTCACAAAACCTGGTTTAGGATGGCTTAATGAATTCAAGAAAATCTCTTATAGCAGCGAAACTCAATCTCGAAGATTACTTTACAGCCAAACCGGCAATCCATGATTCGTCCAAAAACCGCCTAAGTAAAAACAAATACTTCGTATAATCGGGAAACGAAAATCGTATGAAAAAGAAACCCAACGACCAATCGGTTAAACAATACTTTTAAACACTTTCAGTCAAGTTACATCCAGCCGCAAGATCGAACGAGATCTTCGATCAAAACGAACAATCACTTCACCCAAAGGAAAAACATATTCTTGGAAAACGCGAGACATGGCAGACATTCAAAAATATATTTCTATAAACTCAAACAAGCTACTAAAACAGTCCTTAACGAGACTATAAATTAACAACTAACACAAATTAGAAAAGACAAGTACTTGCTCTTGTTTCACGTTCGTTGACAGGCCCCGACGGAAAAATCAACCGTTCTCAAAGAACGCTAAGCTTGACCTGCTCCTCTCATAGAAATAGTCTTCATACATCCGGCACAAGGATACGCGCGCTATAGAAATCCAAAATTTTGGTCAGTACTTCCGTTACATTTAAACTATCCGGAGAGATACTCGATTCCCGATCGATGCAAATAACATAAGACGAGAACTCATCACAGATTTCAATACCAAAAGGGAATCAGGTTGAAATCGTAAATGAGTCAAGTAAGCCGAGATCGACCCCATATACTCCAGGAACGAAAATAATCCTAGGTCATACCCTAAAACTCCACTCTTAGTTCTCAAAGGCATAGTTTCATTGACACGAGATACAAAAACTTGCCTCTTCGTTGATACTTGGAGGTTCATAAACTTCTCAAAAATCCTACGTCTCAAAAATCTCCGTCCAAACGCAACTACAAGTATCACGATCTGCTAGAACCAAGGAAATGAGGAACACACTCACATTCCCTCGTTCTCGTTAACGCTTTGTCCGTAAATAAGATAAGGCTACCAAACATAACATAAAAGGGAACATGGTCCCTTCAAATACAATTACCCGTCACATACTATAAACAAAATTCCTCGGGATCGAGTAATCACTGACACCGAGCAGAGCCGGAACCTGATCCACCTCGACATCTTCTCCCAGAGCAGCAGGTCCAACCTCCTCCAAGTCAGGAGAAACAGGGATTGGGCCCAGTGTTCCCAAATCCTCCCTTCAATTGGAGGGATCATCGGCTCCGTATTGGCAAGATTGGCCAGATGCCTCGACATCCACGTCTTCTCAGCCTTGAAGTCATATTCATCGGCGTGTGTGCGCCATAAAGCACCTACAGAACCTCCGCACTGGCGGTAGTCCCCAAAGGACTTTTGCACCTTCTTAAACTCCTCGAAGTCAGCTGAAAACCTAGCTGAGCGATCGTTTAGGATCGAGGCCATCTCCCTCCATCCAGCTCAATGCGCATGACGAAGACTAGAAGCTCGCTCCAGATTGATATCCTTCTCACGTAAGGATCGCGCCTTGGCCTCTCCCTTCCAAAGGGCAATCTCCTTCTCAGCCATCTTTACCTTAAACCCAACTGTGTGCCCTTCCAAACAGCTCGCCTTAAAGGCCTCGTCCATCACGTGAAGGCCCTGCAAAAGATTCCTTACAAAATTAGAGGGCGAACTCGAGAAAAATACTCAAACCAAATAAGAAAACTAACCCCCATGCATAATCGGGTGATGCCTCCACAAACTTCTCCGATCCAGCACACTCTTTGTTGGCCGCTGGCTGAACCGACGGAGCGTTGAGCGAGGTAAGGTAGGCATCAAGGTCGGATCCACCTCTGAATAATTGCAGCGGGGTCTGACTGGTGCTGCTTCCATCTCTAGGAAGAAAATGTCGATACCATTCGTTAGTAGAAAGTTCCACTCCCTCGTAGGCAACAGCACCTTTGTCAGTGGCAACTTGCTTGTTCTTGGAAATCTTTCCCTCTCCCTCACAATAGGAATATCGTAGGGAAAAAAGTCATACATGCCTGGATTTGAATCCTCCTCTACCACCGTGTAAGGTTGAGCTCGCTTTGGAGAGAAGTATCCCCAGTAAAACAGCAGCCACAGAGAATATCCCTAACAGTAAGCCCGCCTACGGGAAATGGGGGAAGAGGATCAAAAACTTAAAACAAAGAAAATAGAAAATGGTCAGACATCGGCAAAAATAGAAACAATCAAATTATCTGATCACGATACCCTTGGGAACCCATGTACGCCTAAAAATAGGGATGCATTCTTCTTCAACCAAGTCAATCTCTATACGCATAAAGAAGTAATGTTGGTCCTAGCTGTGAAAATTTAACCTAAACACCTTCATGACATCGATATGGGTCCTTGGCTTGAGACAGTATCAGAGTGGCAAACTTTTACTTTGGGGATACATAAAAGCCTCAAGGTAATCGACACTTAAGTCCATCCCTTGCTCGTAGATCAAAACCAGCATTCCAACGAGATGTTGTCGACCAACGGGGGAAATTTGACTTATCGACAACTCGTAGCACTCTAAGAATCAAATTATAACCTCCGGAATATAAAACCATAGATGACCAAATATGATGTGTGCCTCATAACACGTGAAGTAACCACAAGGGGGAGCATCAGCACTATATGCATGTCTTGGCATTCAAAACTCCACTTCCTCTGGAACTCGGCAAAAGTCTCGGATGGTGGAAAGGTAAAAATGGCTGTCTTGACTCGGCCCATCATAAGCTCTTCTAAATTTGGGTCTCGCCGGGCACCAAGACTCAGATGGGGTTGGCACCATGCCAAAAGAGCTTCCTAGTATGCATGTGCCTCTTGGGTCAATTGATTTCGGCAAGAATTCAACTTTCAGAACAATCTCATCATCCTGAATGCGTAAGCTCTCGGGAACAAAAGAGGAGGGCAATGCATTCTCAGATATTCTCTTTCTAGAAGCCATGAAAAAATGGCAAAGAGAAAGAAGAAAGAAAAATATTTTCTACCTTAAAGAAAAATTTCTTGTGAAAGAGAGAGAGTGAGGATTTTGAAAACTTACTCCCATACTTATAGGGAAAAATCTACTATTCACCCCCAGAACTTTTAACCATCAATTGTGCCTAACTTACCTAACATACCTACACCTAACGAGAACATCACAATGATTCTCGCATGATGGGGGCTAACTGTGGGGTGAAAATCGGTTACGACGTAATTAATGTTCTACGAGACTCTTTTTGGGTTTTGTCTCCCATGGGCGATGAGACAAAGCCATGTCTCAACGTCTACGGCCAACGAGACCATCTCCGCTTCGTCACTCTCTCCCTCGGGACTTTACCGTACTGATTCTCATTTCGTCTTGATTAGAGTTTCCTTTGATTTTTTTTGCGATAAATATAGCAAGCACTTGTCTTATTGTAAAAAACTTTGAATAAATCGTATAAAAGGATAACGATTAACTTAACACCATTGTAATCTCGACTATATGAATGGTTTATTATTTTACGGAACCAACGATAAGGCAACCAACATCGTATGAAAATATATTTCTCCAAAAAATATCGTAAAAATGTTTTAAGCCACAAAACGGCCCAAAAAGGTTTAAACGTTACAAAAGGCCCATCTACAATTTGGGAGAGAATGAGCACGATTACAATGACGGTTTTCCTAATTTCCGCAGAAGATAAATGGAAAAGAAGATAAATGTTAAGTTTCCAAATAATCATGGAAGATCGAGAAGATAAGGAAGATTTCCGCGGAGAGATAGACCCGAATCAAGGGCAGAAAAGGAAAGGCGACCGACCTAGGAGGGATATAAAAGAGAGGCCAAAAAAAGGGGATGCACACACAAAACAAATCTTAGACAATTTAGCACTTAGTAAGATTTTAGCAATTTCTTTTTTGTTATCGAGCTGCAACCCAAACTAGGTTCAGAGCATAGGTTGTTAGAATTAGGAAACACACCGACAAGTCTTACGGCCGAAGCTCTTAAAACCTGTTGTATCTTAGCAACATTCTTACGCAAAAACAATTCAATAAGATCTTTCCTTTACTCGAAAATTTGTATTTGATTATCTCGTGTTTTGTTACTCATAATCTGATTATTTTTCGTAGGCTCAGCTGAAAATCGGGACCTCATGGAAGGTTAAGGTTTCTTGAATTTCCTCCATTACGGAAATCGACCTTGTGAATTTTGGTTTCCAGGCATCTTTATTGCCCATGTTGTCGTGTCGTGTGCTCTAACTCTACTGGGAGATGGCATGCTTTCCCATAAAGCAGATGAAACTGTATAGTCCCAAGTGTTGTCATAAACGCAGTCATGTAGGCCCAGAGTGCATCATCTGGCTTTCTAGACCTGTCTTTCATTGTCTTTCCTACTATCTTTTCGAGGATTTCCTTGATCTGACAGTTGGAAACTTTCACTTGTCCATTGGTCAGAGGGTGACAAGGATTAGGCACATGTTGATGTACACCATGATTCTTTAGAAAATTCTGAAAGACCTTGTTAATGAAGTGAGAACCGCCATCGCTTATGACCATTTGAGGAACTCCAAATCTAGAGAAATGATGCTTTTCAAAAAAAATAAGACTACAGCGGCATCTTTTTTGGAGTGGCTGTTGCTTCCACCCAATTAGATACAAAGTCAACAGCAAGAAGTATGTAGTTTTCCTAATGAAGAAGGAAAATTTCCCATAAATTCGATGCCCCATCAATCAAACACTTCCACTTCAAGTACAAAATTCTTCTGCATTTTGTGCTCCGAGCTGATTTTTCCTCTCCTCTGGTAGATATCACACTTTTTATGTAGGAATTAGAATCTCGAAACATGGTAGGCCACTAGAAGCCTGCTTTAAGAAACTTAGACAATTTCTTGAAACTTACAAAACGCACAACATAATAGGATCCATGGCAGCGGAATAGGATGTTTGGAACTTCAGATTCTGCAATTCAATGTCTGTATATATTGTCAGAAACATGTTTATAGAGATAAGGCTCGTCTTAATGATATCTTCGGATCTCTCTTAGAAACTTCTTATTGGTATATCCTTCAAATGATTGTGGCTCTACATCAGAAGCAAGATAGTTCACTAGTTGGCATACCGTGGTCTATCTGAACTGGTTGCGGTCAACACACACACACCCCGACTTGAACTTCTACCACTGGGAGAACTGAGACGGTTTGCGTAAGGCGACGAGCGACACTGATATCTATGTCGATTGTAAATTCTTTATATGGGTAGACGTAACTTCTTATGAGGTGTCGATCAATCCATCTTGGGTATCGACCGATACTCCCTCAGATACCATACGTACAATACCAACAAAAGTTGACTCCATATCGTAGACATTCTCAGTAGATAGGAAATCATCTGTGGGAAAGTCTTCTTCAGTTCTGATCCATGTTAGATGGTCAGAAACTCCATTTTCTACTCCTTTTTATTTTTGATCTCTATGTCGAATTCTTGCAGCAGAAGGATCCATCTTAAAAGCCTTGGTTTCGCACCTTTCTTTTGCATCAAGTACTTTAGGGCAGCATGGTTAGTGTGGAACAATAATTTAGAACCAACTAGATAAGGTTGAAACTTATTGAAAGCAAATACGATAGCTAGTAACTCCTTTTCTGTTATCGCATAATTTCTTTGTGTCCTACTAGAATAGTGGATAATATGTAGCTTCTTGACCTTTTTCTGCCCAACTACTGCGCTACAGAAAAGTCACTTGCGTCACATATTATTTAAATGGGTAAACTCCAATCTTAAGCATGCACAATGAGAGCAGTTACTAGAGCTGTCTTGATCTCTTCAAAAGCTTTTAGGCGCTCAGAAGTGAAGTCAAATTTGACTTATTTCCACATGAGAGATGTAAGGGGTCTGGCTTTTTTTGCTAAAATCTTTTACGAATCTCCTATAGAATCCAGCATGCCCCAAAAAACTCTTTACTTCTTTCACCTTGGTGGGCATTGGCAAACCTGTCATCACCTTATTGTAGCTATGTTCACCTTGATACCGGTTGCTTATGCCTTGTGTCCTAGAACAATCCCATCGTGAACCATAAAATGGCATTTCTCCCAATTAAGGACTGGATTCTTTTCCTGACGCCTGGCTAATACCTTGCACAATTTGTTGAGGCATGACGTAAAATCTGATTCATACACCGAGTAATCATCCATAAAGACTTCCATGAAACCTTTGATCACATCTGTGAAGATAGACATCATACATCTCAAGAAGGTAGCAAGATCTCTACAATTCCAAAGGGCATCCGGCGATATCCAAATGTACCATATGGACAAGTGAAAGTGTTTTTTTCATGGTCATCTATATGGATCGTAATTTGGAAAAAAATCCTTAATATCCATTAAGAAAACAGTAGTACTGGTGGTTCACTTATCTTTCTAACATCCGATCTATGAAGGGTAAGGGGAAGTGATCCTTTCTTCTAGCTGCGTTCAGCTTCATGTAATCTATGCACATCATGTGCTCAGTAACATTCCTCATAGGGATTAGCTCGTGTTTGTCATTCTTTACCACTGTAACCACTCCTTTCTTAGGAACCACATGTACCGGACTGACCCAATTGATGTCCTTAATCGGATAGATAATTCCTGCTTTCAGAAGTTTCATAATCTCTTTCTTCACCACTTCTTTCAGATTCGGATTCAGTCTCCTCTGATGCTCAATAGACAATGTTGACTCATCTTCCAAGTGTATCTGATGCATGCATAAATCAAGCGAGATACATGGGATATCGTCGAGAAAATACCCAAGAGCTTGCGATACTTCCGCAACATGTTTAGTAGTAGATTTAGTTATATGCTACTCAAGTTAGAATTGACAATAAAAAGATAGGAGTTATCGCAAAGAAACACAGATTTAAGTCCAACTGGATGTTGTTCAAGTTAAACTTTCAGAGCTTTTACTGAACTTCAGCTGTTCGATGCAAGTGGGTGTTGATCGTTTCTGCTAGAGCATTGATCGACACTTGGCAAAATTTTGATTTCCTCCTTCACATCGACGTGCATGACCGCTTCACTAGTATCCATCATTCTAGCATACTCATCTTCTCTATCGTCCATACCGAAAATGTCCCCTTCAGAAGATGTGAGACCTATTTCTAAGGGATTGTAACACATATCCATAAATGATTAATCAGCTAGCTCAGAGAGATGGTCTACAAAGAAAGTTTGGCAATCGATCAAAGGTTTCTTAACAAGTTTTTCCATGTCTAAAATCATCGGCAAATCTCCAATGTTCGGACATATATATCCTTCTTTAACGTCAATGATTGTGCAGGATGTGGCTAAGGATGGTCTTCCCAAGATAAGGATATCTTTAGTTTCTTGCCCATATTTTAGCTCTACGAAGTCCGTAGGTATGTGTCATTCATTTATCCTTATAGGCACGTCCTCAAGGGCACCTTAGGGAATCCTAACAGATCTATCAGCTAGAATGAGAGTGATCTTGGGGGTCTGAATTGAGTAAACCCGAGGGAACTGCAACAGAACATGGTATTAGATTCACAATGGAACCTAGATAGCAGAGGGACCTCTAAAATCACTCATTGTGGATGTTGCAATCTAGAACGAAGCTATCGGGATCTGGATTCTTAATTGGGGTTTCTCCTTGAATCATAACACTTACTTGCTTGGAAGCCATCGTCACACTCTTTTCATTGGTTTGTAATCCATGTGTTATCATGTCCTTTACATACTTCTTTACTGAATATGAAACCTTAAGGATGTCACTGAGTGGCATCTCTACAACTATTTTGTTAAAAAATTTCTTACATATGGCTTTTTCAGTTATCGCCTTGCTTTCATCCAATTTTGGATGGACAAAGGAGGCTTGGGTCTGTAAACCTTTGCTACTAATGGATCGGAAGATTTAGACGATAATGGGTCTAGAGGGATCAATGTTGATCAACACTGTTGGTATGCTGTCGATCGGTACTCTCATCAATCTCGGACTCCGCTTCTTTATCATCGAGATTGGGTTGCAATTCTTCTAATTCATCAGCTTGGTTTGATTTTTCCAGTTCTGGAAGTCTCGAACGACATTTAGGAGTGTCGAGTGATATTGGTTGTGAATCATTGTTCTCAACATCTTCAAGCTTTATGAACTCATATTTGGTAATACCTTTTTCAAGATGCGGGGTAAGTTCCCTTCAACTTCTCAATGTAACATCATTAATTGTATGCCTCATATTAGTGCCATTCCTTCCAAGAAGAAATCTTTCTTCTCTTCTAACAAATACAGTGTTACTTGGCAATCCAATTCCTTGAAATGATCACTCAAAGCTTTAAACTTTTCATATAAATCAGAATACATGGAATCCCATATTACATCAAAATTCACCTACATATTTTGCTATCTTTTCAGAATTTCTTCCATCGTAGATTCCACCCTGCTCTCTGGAGTTGGTGCTGCATTGGAGCTTATTGTGAAGCCCATGTTCCTCTGCTGATGAGCAAATCTCTCATTGGCTAACAGAACTTGCTGTTTGTCTACCATAAGAGCATGAACTAAATCTGATGTTTCTTTCACCTCAGATATCTTATTTCCATTCGAAATCTGAGGCATCTTCCTTCTCTCACGATCAGTCTTCTCGACACTGATGCTTGTTTCCACATTTTCATTGAACCTTGTTGCTTCTTCAAGGCTCCTTCTTTTGAATTTCCCTTTACTCTCAGCATCCAAAGATGCTTGGTATGACCAATCGAGACTTCTGAAGAAAATATTAAGCCGCTGGATCTCGGAAAAACAATGGTGTGGGCAGTCTCATTGGTGAGCCTTGAATCTTACCCATGTAGCCTTAAAAGCTTTAGTAGGATCCTGAGAGAATGTATAAATTCCATCTATCAGCTCCTCGGTTCTTGCATTATCATAGAATTTAGTCAGAAATGCAGTCTTGTTATCATTCCATGTAGTGACAGATCATGGTGATAGGCTATTTAGCCAATAAACCGCATCCCCAAAAAGAGTATGTCGAAACAGCTTGCAGAAAAGGTATTCCTAAGAGACTCCATGCACCTTTATACTGGACACAAAGTCCTCAAGTGTTTCAGTATGGTCCATGGGACTTTCATGAGGAAGACCATGAAATGGGTGCTGACCAACTAGAGAGAAATATTTGGTTTCAGCTCAAAGTCATTCTTCTGAATTTCTGGTTGACGGATCACAAACCTGTTAGTGTAAAACCGATCAGGCCTATTGTAATCTCCAAACATTCTGCGACGCTCGAACCCAGCATTCTAAAAAAAACAGATATTCCAACAGGGTTTGCATCCCTTTGTTCATTAATGATTTTGTTTATTGTGTTGTACTTCGACCCTCCAGATCTCCTAGGAATACTTCCTTATTATTATTTAATGTAGTAAGCGTAGACTTACCTCCTTTGGCGGAGGGGTGTCAATCAACGCTGATAGTGTATTGTCAATCGGCACTTCTAGTGTCTTGTCGGTCGGTGCTCGTCTTCCAGAGCCAATGCTCTTCCTCAAATGTACCTGTGTCAGTAGGAAGAGAAAGAACTATTAGTAAACAGAAAAAATAAATCTCTAGACTATATTCCAAACTAAATATAATGGTAATAAGAAGAAGTCCACGGTAGCGGCGCCAAATTTGATATCATTCAAATTACCCTATGAGCAACTTTCTCTTAGATTACACAATCTATTTATCGTTTTCAAAATAAATCTTGAAAGTAACAATGTAAATAAATAAATTACTAGAAGTTATTTGTAAGTTATCTAGAAGAGGGGTACGCTAGACTTAGGTGAACTCTCACGTACTATGGGAATGCAAACTAAATAAGTTAATTGGAAATTATTAAAGGACTTGTTCTCAAACTCAAACTTAAGTTATAATCGTTCAACTTTCATATGTAATGAATAACCAATGTTTAAACCTAGGGATTCTACTTTCTTATGCTAATCCTCAGGGAGTGTCAATCGACGCTTCTTGCGTAGTGACAATCAATACTTCTTCTAAATAAGCTTTATGAATATGTATGATATGTTCTCTAACTACCTAGACCAACTCTCGCATGTGCCTAGGTAATTAGATCATCTCATTTTTGTTCAAGCAAGAGACCAAGCTCTCTCTTGCGCCAATCAATCCTAGGATCTAGGTTCATAGTTATCAATGCTAAGCTTAGCAGTAAGAACAACTAGATGAAAAACTAATTGATTTCCCTAACAACAATACAGATTTAGCAAACCATAAATGACCTTTGGAGAACCCTAAAACTAACAATAGGATTACTCAGTCATAATCATGAAACGCATAATAATAGTTTGAATAAACTACAAGAGATAAGTAAAAAAACAAATAGAGTAAAGAAACAAAGGGAGTTCAAGATCTTCTCTCTCTTAAGCTGTTCAGATATCTCTCTCAAATCCTAAGCTCCCTCTCTCTCTATAATAATATGAAGCATATCCATTGGCAATGGCTTAGAAACAATAAATTTTGGTCAAAACACACATTAAAGGCTCTTTTTTAAACGGTGGAAACTACTGGGCCAAAACTGCAATTCTTCAGTTATCATTAAAACTCGTCGGGCCTGAATTTTGGGGAGTGTCGATCGACACCCATAGTGTGGTGCCTTTCGACACATCTTCATATCCTCGACAACTTCTTGCCGCGAGAGAGACAGAGCACTCTTTAGTAAAAACGCTTAACTTAGATCTAACCCCCAGCTTGATCTCAGACTGGTGGAATTCGAAAACAATCTAAAAGCTCTATACTGTCTCAATAGATGAGCGCAATTAGACCGTGGGAAAGTCTCCTTCCATAGCTAAATGTCTGACGCATCTGGGTAGTTCTGCATCTGAAAAAGCTCCAGAATCACCAAAGTAATCCAAAACGTAAATGAACCTGAAAACACTCTAAAACTTATTCCAAAACATATAATAGACTCTAAAAGTAACTTATACCATGGTATAAAAGTGGTAAATTTCATGGTATATCACCAGTAAAATCTGATTGTTCATGATTCCAGGTTGTCTGGGTAGATCAAACCTTGGGCAATAATATTATTTTATTATTATGGGCGGTTTCCTTAGATGATAATCTAAGTATGGCCGAATGTTATATGATAATATTTATAGAGGGTTAGGGAATGATTTAGGGAAACTGAACCATGCATATCCAGATCGGTTGTTACGACAACGGATTATGGAATATGATTGTGTTATATGTGGTTTCAGAATCTGTGGGTGATCGTAGTAAGTCCAAGGAGCCGTGAAGACTCAAGTCGTGGATGGTGTGTGGTGTAGGGATAGATTGGATTATGAATGAACTTATGATAGCCTATTGTGTAAATTTAACCTATGTATTGGATCACATGTTTATGATTAATAAAGTACATATTTCAATTAGTCTTTATAGCATTGTTGTTCGTTTTTTATATTTATGTATATGAACCTTGTGTAATCGAAAGTAAGTTAGGAAATATTGAACTTAAAATGGAAAAATGGTTTATTTGTATTAGAAGTAAAGCCGCAGATTTTGTTGGGTTTAGGAACCTTGTATTGGGTCTTACAAATGAGCACTTGGATGGTTGAGCTTCATGCAATAATTTCTGGATCTATGCATAGTTTTGTGAGTCAAAATATGACAAGAAAGGGCACGTTCCAGATGGTAATGGGAGATAGTTTAGGAATAGTGAATGCAGCCGGAGGCCAAGTGATGCATTTTGTACGACTGGTAGACAAAATCCTAGGGATGATCCAAAACAGGAGTATACATGTGGATCGTGTTGTTGTCCACCTAGAGAGTCAAAAGGTGATACTAGGCATGGACTGTCTTGGAAAGTATCGTGCCACTCTATAATGTCATCAAGGAAGGGTATGATATGAGGGTGGAGATGGTCGATAGAGTTCCAAGGTGTTAGATCGACCTCTGGTTGCTTAGTGGTATCAGCGATACATGCAAAACGGATTCTTGAGTGGGGTTGTGAGGCTTATTTGGACAGAATCACCACTAAGGGGGTTGTAACGGGTGGTGACCTGGACGGAATTCCTCTAGTTAGAGAGTTTGAGGAAGAGTTATTGACGCTATAGGGCGTACTCCCTGATAGGTCAGACCCATTTACAATAGAACTGGTATCAGGGACGACCCATTCTCTAAAGGTCCCTACCGCATCGCTCTTGTCGAGATGGCCGAGCTGAAGAAGAAATTGGAAGAATTTCTTGAGAAATGGTTTATACAACCAAGTAGTTGCCGTGGGAGAAACAGTCCTCTTTGTGAAAATAAGGATGGTAGTTTTCCTCTATGCATACACTATTAAGGGTTGAACATGGTGACTGTGAAGAACAATTACTTGTTACCTCGGATAGATGAATTGGTAGACCTGCTCTGAGGAGAAACTTGGTTTCCCAAGATCGATTTGACCTCGAGGGGTCATCAGATCCCGATCGAGCCAACGGACGTGGGGAAAACAACGTTTAGGACAAGGTATGGCCACTATGAGTTTGTGGTTATGCCATTTGGCCTAACTAATAAAATACCTACATTTATCAAGATGATGAATTAGTATTTTTAGAGATTTCTTGAACGAATTTGTGATCATCTTTACAGATGACATACTTTTCTATTCTATGAATAAGGAAGACCATGAGAGGCATCTGGGAGCAGTGTTGGAATGGTTGCAGGAACATAAGCTTTTTACAAAACTTAGCAAGTGCAATTTTTGGCAAAAGGGCATTGGTTTCCTTCGTCACATCGTATCCGACCAGGGTGTCTCGGTCGACCCCAAAAAGATGAAATCTATACGAGATTGGCCTCAACCCATGACCGCCACAAAGGTGCAGAGCTTCCTTGGGCTTGCGGGTTATTATAGGAAGTTTGTGAAGGGATTCACAAATTTGGCTCCACCTATGAGACAACTAACTGGAAAGGAGGTGAAGTTCACATGGTTATAGGAACACGAGAGGTTTTTCTCAGCAATGAAAGACATATTGACTAGTACACTGGTCCTTTTCCTACTTGAGGTGAAAGCCATATGTTGTGTACACAGACGCGTACAACACTAGACTGGGTTTTGTGTTGACACAGCACCGGAAGGTCATAGCCTATGCATCAAGGAAATTCAGAAAGAATGAGAGGAATTATCCGACCAATGATCTGGAAAAGGCTGCGGTAGTGTTCGCCCTGAAGATTTGGCGATCATACTTGTATAGTGCCAAAGTGCAGATACTTACGGACCACAAGAGTCTCAATACATATTCACCCAGCCATAGTTAACCTTAAGGAAAATAAAGGGGATGGAGTGTGTGGCCTACTACGATCTTGACATCACTTATCATCCGGGCAAGGCTAATGTGGTGTTCGATGCCTTGAGCCAGAGACGGGCGGATGTATCAGCTGAAAAAGAGGAGGGCGAGCTGGAAGGAATAGTCTGTACTCTGCACCTTAACACATTGGTTTGACCGCATGAGCCTTAGGGTTAGTGGCAGGAGATTAAGCTGATTTACTTACCAAGATCCAAAATGGGCAGAGGTTGGAAGAGAACCTCAAGGAAGTTGTAGCCAGTGACAAGACCGAGTACCAAACGAAGCGAAATGTCACCATCTTTGTCAATGGGCAGATCAGTGTAGTGAATAATAGAGGATTGAAGGAAGAGACTATGAGGCAAGCTCGTACATCTAAATTTTCTGTTCATCAGGGTCTCAAGAAGATGTATAGATATCCAAAGAGGTACTATCACTGGGTAAGGATGAAGACTGATGTGGCCGAGTGGGTGTCTAAGTGTCCTACTAACCAGATTGTCAAGGCCGAGCATCAAGTTCCCATTTGGTTGCTTCAGAATGTACCTATTCCATAATGGAAGTGGGATCATATCACAATTGACTTTGTGACCTTTTCCCACAACCAAGAATAAGATGGATACGGTATGGGTTGTGGTCGATCGACTGACAAAGTCGGCCTACTTCCTAGCCATAAAGAAGACCTATGTTGTTGATATAGACGAGATTGTTAGTCTGCATGGAGTTTCGGCTAGTATTGTTTCAGACAGGAACTTACAGTTCACTTCTTGTTTCTGGAAAGCTTTCCAAAAGGTTTTCGGAACTAGATTGAACATGAGACAACCTATCACCCACAGATGGATGGGAAGTTGGAACGGACCATCCAAATATTTGAGGAATGGTTGCGAGCATGTGCCTTGGACTGGTGTGATTCCTGGGAAAGGCACGTACCATTGGTGGAGTTGGCTTTCAACAACAGTTTCCACACAAGTATTGGCATGTCGCCATATGAGGCTTTATATGGGCGGCCATGCAGGAAATATCTATGCTGGATCCAAGTGGGGGAGCGTATCATGTTGGGTCGATAAATTTTGGAGGAAATAACTAATAAAATCAAGTTCCTATGAGACAAGATGAAGGAGGCACATGACCACCTAAAGAGTTAGGCGGACAGGCGAAGGAAGCATCTTAAGTTCGAGGTTGATGACTTAGTGTATCTTAATATGCTCACATTTAAAGGTTGGGCAAGAGTTTTTTGGAGAAGGAAACTAGATCCGAGATACTTGGTTCCTTCAGTATTATTGAGAGATTGGGTACGGTGGCTTACAAGTTGAACCTGCAAATCGATATGGAAGCATTCCATAATGTGTTCCACGTGTCCCAACTCCAAAAATTCCTAACAGACAAGGACATCATTGTTCCAAAGATTCTTTCCGATCTCGGTAAGAACATAACCTTGGAGAGAAGGCAAGTTTGGATCTTTAAAAAGATGGAAAAATCAACTCCGGAAAGACAACTCAAATGGTCAGGGTCATTTGGGATGGTTATAGGATAGAAGAAACAACTTGGGAAACTGAAGCCAAGATGAGGGCCGATTTTCCTAAGTGTTTTGAGCAGTTCTTAATGGAGAAAGAACTTGGTTCAGATTCAAGGATGAATCCATCGCAAGTGTGGGAGACTTGTCATGTCCTCAATCCTAGATACGATCATTGGGATGGGCCATGGTGAACGCGCAAGCCGGTCATATGACCTAAGAGCAAGCGTTCCATGGCCTAAAGAGAAGGTTAAGTGCATCACAAGGCTGAGACTTAACCAAATAAAAAGGGGAAACTATTTCAAGGGAGCTGGACGAAGTGTATAGCATATGTAAGAGGTTAAAGGTAACTTGGAGATGTGAGGATCGATTTGGACCAGCTTAATGCATATCCGTCTTAGTTGAACCAGTAAGTGTTAGCTCGAGCATCTGGATGGACTAGCTCACTTATCTGGGTCAGCTAGGAGATAGCTCAGCTCAGCTGGATGGAGTGTTGAAGTGTTATCCAGTTGGACCAGGTTCAGGCGGTTATGGGGTCGGGTGGTTAGCCAAGGCCGGTGGTGGTCTGGTAAGGGTTTGGTGTCAGACCGTGGGCTTGAGCTATCAGTCTAGGCCAAATTTTAGCATATCTATAGGCGGTTAGAGGCAGTTAGTGTTCGAATGAGTGTGAGTTTCACAAGGCACCCATTTGTGGGCCAAATGGCACCCTTTTGCCAAGGGAAGTTGGTCGATCCATTCTCTATATATACTTGGCCTTGGGGTCGATTTTGAACGAAGAATTCCTTAGGGAAAACTGCTTACATAGTAGGAGAGAGAAAGACAAAAAGAGGGAGAGAGAGAGAGAGAGAGAGAGAGAGAGAAAGAGAGAGAGAGAGAGAGAGAGAGAGGGAGAGATTTTTTGGCCAAGTCTAAGGCCAAATGTGGTGGTGGTTCCATTTCCGGCGAGAGACACTTGTAGGAAGAAGGATACCGGTTTTTGATGGAGACAAGAGACAAGAAGACACGTGTGGGCACTCTAGACCGCACGCCAAACATGAGTGGTGTGATCGGTTAACCCTCGCCTGGGACCATATGACGATCATATTTGTTCCTTGGGCCGATTGTTGACCGGTTAAATCCATCTCTTCTCTATTCTTGCTCTCCATGTATTTTCATCTTATAAGTGATCAGGTTTGGCTAGCCTTAGGGAAGTTATGCTAGACCAAGGTTTAGTCCTGTCCAATACAAGGTCATTGGCCTTCGGCCAGAGCTTCCAGATCCTCTTGTTATCTTGGACCTTGGGCAATCCGATTGTTTATCTTGTTATGGGAAGTTGTATTAGATGATAATATATGTATGGCCGAATGTTATATAATAATATTGATAGAGGGTTATGGAAGGATTTATGGAAACCGACCCAACCTTGTGTAGATCGATTGTTAGGATATCGGATCTGAGGGCGATCATGGTAAGGCTAAGGTGCCATGAAGCCTTAAGCCATGTGATTGGGTGTTGTGAAGGGATATATCGGATTAGGAATAAAATTATGATAGCCTATTGTGCAACTTGAAATTTTGAATTGGATCACATGTTTATGATTAATAAAGTACCGATTTCTCGTAATTATTGTAGAATTGTTGGTCGTTTGTGTATTTATGTAGATGAACGTCATGTAATAAAAATAACTTAGAAAATATTGGACTTAAAATGGAAAAATGGTCTATTAGAATTAGAAGTAAGGTAACCGATTTTGTTCGGTTAAGGAAACCCATATCGCGTCTTACAAACGAGCACTTAGATGGTTGAGCTTCATGTTGCGTTTTCTTTAAGTGGAGAATGCATGCTGTAGATGTGGTATATGATCTTCCGCCTCCAATGATATGACGAGCATGTAGTCTATGTGTACTTTCATGGTCTGACTTTTCTGTTGTTGAGGATAATTAATTCAGGAAGTTATTACTCCTTCCATCCAGGACGCTGACCTTTGATTCCTTCCTAGTGAAGATCCGGCGCAGACCAGGGTCCATTTCTGCCTCTGGGTTTAAATAGAAAACTTATACTAAAGGGAGATCTTTCTATATTTCAGGATATGGAAGGATATAACATAATTTTCGACTAATGACTAACTATAAAATGGTGACGCAAACCCTAGAACAAGGGATCGAATATTTGAGACTTCGACTATAGAGCTAGGCCGATAGAACTAGGATTTATTTTCCAGTATGTTGTATTCCTTGTTCCTTTGATATATAGAAACTACTTTTGATACTTGTTCCTGCTTATTTACTGCTCACTTTTTGTTTTCGTAGTATCACATTGAGTCTACACGAATTTACCCTAACAGTTTGGTGGTAGGGGGAAAGGATAACCAAGACTATGTGACGATGACAAAAATTGAGAATAACAAGAACCTTTGGCTACTCTGACAGAAACTCAATTACTAGCTCAGCTCGCAGCCATGTAACGACAGATCACTCAAATGCATACAGCTTGGGAAAGAAACGCATGTATGGATAACTTTGAACTCATCTTGGACGTCCAAACCTTGAATGATAGGATATAAGAAGACTCCAAGCTGTTGGATAAAAGTGCAAGAAAAGCTAAAAAACTAGAAGCCGAGAACCTATTCTTCGAGAGGAAAACTCAGTTCTCAACAAAATAAGCAAGAAATGGCGCTCAGGTTCCGAATTCACGATCAACCGATGCAAACCTTAGAAACTTTGAGTGAAGGGGCCAACACAACATGGCTAACTCCACCACTGAATGGAGAACCGATGAATGAAACCAACACCCCGGGATCCAACGAAGGGACTCCAATTGAATAAGATGAATCGGATTCAGATATGAAGGAGGAGATGCAGGAAGCCACCACATAAAACAAATCAGCAACCACGTCCTATCTTGAAAAAGTATTCTCTATGAAGTTCGAAGCGCTCCAATCACTAATTGAGGGACTTTACCAAAAATGCCAACAACAGTCAGGAAACCGTAAACCCAAAAGGCTTGCTCCTGGGAATCCACATATTAAGATTCACAGCAAAAGAGCAGGAAAAGATCTTGGCTCCCCACCACGAAGCCTTGGTCGTGTCTCTCATGGTGGCGAATTGTTTAGTGAAGGGGATCCTAGTGGACACTGGAAGCTCCACTATAATAATTTTCATGGATGCCTACAACAACTTAGGACTGGAATAAGACGGCCTGGCTGAACTGGAAATCACGCTACTGATACGGTTCAGCAGCGATGTTAAGAAAACAATAGAAGAGGTCGGGCTTCCGGTGTGTGCAGTAGCAGTAAACAGGTCATCAAAGTTCATGTTAATCAACTGCACTCATCCTACATCATGATAATGGGACGCCCATTGATACACGACATGGAATTCTTCCCTTCGATTATCCCCGAGGTAGTCAAATTTCCTACTCCCTGGGGCAACAAAAAAATCAAAGGAGATCAGGAAAATTCTCGTTTCTGCTATAAGCCAACTCTTAAATGTAAGACCAAGTTCATATAGCAACTATAGTAAAACCCTTTGGCTCTATACACAAAAAAGCTAGAGGTTGACGAAGTACCCCTGATAGAGGGGGATTCTAGGAGGAATCTCATGATAGGATATGTTGGGATAAATATGTACATGTATTTTGTTGGTACTATTCGTTTCTTAAACCGAGTTTTGGACCTTCATGGTATTCTATTTAAAGAAGTTGCTTGTTCTAATTCCTTCATGCTTGTTTATATTTTTCTTCCCCCAATGGGCTTTCTGAATTGACTGTTTCACTCTCGATCTTTTGAAGCTGGAAAACTGCAGCAGATATTTAGCGATCTATCTGTATTCCTCTTTGGGGTTTCAAATTCGTATTCAGATGGCGGAATATGGGGTCGGCGGAATGTACAGAAGCTGGAGGATCCCATCGATTCCTTGGAATCCAGAGGTCCTAAAGAATTAGATGTTGTTTTGGCCCATGATGTTTCTGTGTTATACTCCTCTGAAATTTAAGGTTGGCAAGAATAAACTTTTCGATCTAATAGACATCATCTCTTATACCCGGAGTCTGAAGGGACTCGTTGATTAGAACCAAGAGGTTTTTTGGGCCTTATTTTTAGAAATTCAGAAACTGGCTGGGATAATGGTTTTGATTCCTGAAATCTGTAGATATGTCACTTAAGAACCCAAAAATATTAGGGGAGATTTTTTTAGAGACCGGAGAATCTGAAATCTTAGTTTCTGGGACGCAGATTCCGAAGAGAGTTATGCATTGAATCTCGGGTATTTATTGTTTATATCCTTGAGAACCCGGGAGTTCTAAGGAATTATTCTTTATTTCCCAAAGAATTGTAGCTTTTACCCTTGAGAACTTGGAAGTTAAAAAGAGTTAAAACTTGATTCCTGGAAGAAAATTTGTACTAGCTTCTTTAAACATAGAGTTTTTTTTAGCTTTTGTATTGCATTAACCCGAAGGTTGTTTCAACCATCTTTAAACACGGGGGTGTATGATGTTTTTTGTCGATTATGAACCTGGAGACTCTATTTTGTTTTTAGTTTTAAACTTGGAGGTTGTATTCTTTGATATCATATTTTGCCTCTTGGAGGTTGGTTACTGTCGATATCGGTTTAGACATTGTACTCTACCTCTCAGAAGTAGGCCACTACCAACTTTTCATGGTGCTGTACTTTGCTTCGTGCAGGTAAGCCACTGTCTGATTTTTAGTCATGTTCTTGTGTGACTCGACCTCAAAAAGGGTGTAGCAGGCGCCAGTCTTACCGATCAGTGCTAGTGTGAATCTATTTAGGGTGGTAACTCAACTTCATTCAAGTTTTTGAACACCCATACAGTCTTTTTTGGTTTCTTTCGTTTAAAATTTTTCCTTCTCTGGTCGATTTCCATTTCTTTTTTTTTTTTCTCTTTCATTCTTGATTTTGATAGGACAAAGATGTAGGCGAACAATGAGGTCACAGAAATTTTCCTAGCCCTCATTCCGTTGATGTTTGATCATTCCATTGAGGTAGAATAATGGACTACTTGAAAATTTTCCTATCCCCTCTTGTCTACCCTCTGCTCCTCCATGGTCAAGTCTCTGCTCCCCGCTGTCCTTTCTGTACAAAGCAAGACGGAAGAAGATAAAGGGGAAAAAAGGAAAAATACAAAGGCGTCCTTAGCGCTGCGTCTCATCTATTTTTTCATCACATATCTCAACTTTAGTCTTAGGGTGCTTCTTTGATTATGAGGCTATGAAGATTACAAGAAGATTATTGGCTTTTGGTTTTGCGGCGGAGAAGACAGAGTAATTAGGCTTATATTTAGTTTTTGTAATTAAGTTTAAATTAATAAACCAGTTTTTATTGTTAAACAGATATTTTCTTTTGTAACCAAATTCTATTATAGACTATTGAATTTGTGAACTATATTTAAATTAATAAAAGAAATTTTGTAAACCAAATCTAAATCTATAAATCAATTTTTGGTTTGACATTATTTTTGTTTAATTTTAATTTTAAAATTCTTTTTATAATTTTTCATTAATTTGCAATTTTAAAAAATATATTTTTTTGGAAAGAGCCACATTTTAAATACTGTTTATTTCTTGGCAAAACATAGTTTTTAGCCAAAAAAATGAGAGTGACAAAATCATCTTCTTCTTTTTTTTGCAAAGATTTCGATTTTGTGTAGCTTTTTTTTTGTCGTCAATTTCATTCATTAACATTGAAACTATTACAATGTCTAAGTGTTAAGCCAGGTTATGACATATTGTTGGTTACATAGCCTAGCTTTCTTTGCTAGTTGATCAACATAATGCAGTAAAAGCCTAGGAATGTGCTTGAAGGAGAAGTTACACTGCTTAGAGAGATTGAGAATATCCTGGATCACCATGGGAGCTTAATTAGATTTGACGCCTTGTATGCTTGCTGGAAAATGGTACTCCAAGATTCTGAATGGTTGAGCATTATCTCCAAGTATGGAAATCTTCCTATATCTTAGCCTAAGCAAATGTTTAACGGCTAGCAATGTTGCCATTGCCTCAACTTCTAGAGCTGAGTTTGTTGGTGCTATTGCTGAGCTTCCTTGGGTAATGAGGGTGCCTTGTCGACTGTGCAAGGACCACCCTATTCCTGCAGCTTCATGATTCGATTTCCAAGAAGCGTGTTCAATACAGTAGAAAGTTGATTCATATGGGAGGATGACACTGATAGTTTGCGGTTGGCTTCTACCATGACTTTGCATGACAGGTTCCTCTTGTGACATGGATTCTTTCCAAAGATTCATATCTAGAATTGCTGATTTGATAACATGTATAATGTGCTGATGAGTATTATCAAATACTAACCTATTCCGCATCTTCCATACTCTCCATCCTATGAACCAAGGTAGGGTTTCCTGATGGTCTCTTGCACTACGAGTTATGATTTCATTAGTAAACAGCACGAGGTTTAATCCAGGATATATACTCTGTGAGAGATCAGGACAGGCCAACTGCCATTTTTCTCTAGATATGCGACATTCGTATAACATGTGAGGAATTGTTTCCAAACCTTCTCCACATAGCTGAAATTCGGGGTTGATTTTGTATCCTCTGTTATTTAAATTTGCGGCAACCGGTAAACCATTAAGAAGCGCTTTCCACGAGAAAGTTTTGATCCTAGGAGGCAATTTCAACATCCAAAGTTTATGCATTAGCTGGTTTCTCATCGATAAGGAAGAAGAGGGCGTAACCTGGTTTTGTTGTGTTCGGTCATTGTCAAGTTGTCTTTGCAAGTAGTAGCCAGACTTTAATGTATATGAGCCTGTTTTGCTGAACTTCCAGTACAGTAAGTCGTTGGCTCCTGATATACTCGGTCATAGTCTCATTATTCTTTGGGCATCATCTTATTCAAATAATTGTTGCAGCAGTGGGAGGTTCCACTTAAAAAGAGTTCCTTAAACCGTATGTGAGGGTGAATGAACTTTCCAGGGCCTGTTGGAGTGGGATATGGATCACCTAGCAACCAGTTATCCTGCCATACTCTGATTTGTTCTCCATTTCCTATTGCCCAATGCATTCCTTTTTGGAGTATTGGTTGGGTCTGAACAATGCTTCTCCAGGCCAAACTGGATGATTGGTAACTTCGTGCTTCCATAGAGTTCATTTTTCGGTAATACTTGGCTTTATAAACTCGGGCCGTCAAGGATGAAGAAACCTCCAAGCTTGTTTTGCAAGTAGAGCCTTGTTAAATGCTAACATGTCTCTAATTCCAAATCCTCCATCCTTTTTTGAAGCTGTAATTTTATCCCAAGCGATCCATGGGATTGAATGTTTGTCCTAAAAAACAGACCACCAAAAACTTCTCATTGCTTTTTTCATTTCATTAATTAAAGTATTTGGCAATAGAAATCAGGACATGGTATATTTTGGAAATGCAGTGATGACTGCTTTTAAAAGGACTTTTTGCTAGCAGGTGAAAGGAATTTAGAGTACCAACTTTCTATCTTATTTTATCCTCTACACTATGAAGTGGAAAGCTTCTTTCCTTTTTCTGCCTATCTGTTCAGGAAGTCCTAGATAGTGACCAAACCCTCCAAATTTTTTGATACCAAAGATTTTAGAAATTTTCTCTTGAACAATAGAAGATGTACCTTTTCCAAAAGTAATGGCTGACTTGGCATACTTCACCTCTTGTCCGGAAGCCTTTTGATATACGTTAAGTATATGCGAAAGTTTACAAGCTTCTTCTTCTGTTACTTTAGCGAATAATAAGGAGTCATCCTCAAAAAGCAGATGAGACATAGCAGGACCATTCTTTGATTCTTTAAAACCATGGATTCACTTGTTTTGTATGTTCTGTTTTATCAATCGAGAAAGCCCTTCAGTACATATTATATAAAGATAAGGGGAGATTGGATCACCTTGCCGAAGTCCACGGGTTGGTTTTATAGTTTTCGTTGGTTCTCCATTGATCAGTATAGCTATGTTATTTATTTTGTGGCTTTTCGTAGCAAATTCCATGTATAGCCACGAAAAAACGTATTGCTATGGAATAAAACGTGGCATTTATTTGGCATCGAATAGAAACTTTGCTATGGATAGCTTTTTTAGACCAATACTTAGGTTTACCCACTAGGATGAACTTTTACATTCACCTCATTTCTAATAACTAATCAAAATATCACATAGATTAATAAATAAAAAAATATTAAATATTTTCAAAAAATCAACATAGCTAAAAAAATTAATATTTTTTAGAAAATCAGTATCAAACCTTATACCTAAATCCAACCGTAGATCCTTAATCCGAATCCTAAACCCTAAACATAAACACTAAACTTAAATTCAAACCCTAGACCCTAAAATCTATACTCTAAACCCAAACCCTAACCCTATACCCTAAACCTAAACCTTAGAACCCAAACCCTAAACCCAAATCTTAGATCATAAATTCAATCCCTAGACCCTAAACCAATACTATATACCCTAAAATAAAATCATAGACTCTAAATCCAAACTGTAAATCCTAAACCCAAATTTTATACCCTAAATGTTTGGATTAATGTTAATGGTGTTCTTTTAGAGTTTAAAGTTTGGATAGTCTAGGGTTTGAGTTAGGATTTAGGGTTTAGAGTTTGGATTTAGAATCAAAGGCTTGGATTTAGGGTATAAGGTTTAGATTTAGGATTTAGGGTATAAGATTTTGGGTTTAGGGTATAAGATTTGGGTTAGGATCTAGGGTTTAGGTTTAGGACTTAGATTTTGAGTTTAAATTTAGGGTTTGGTTTAGAGTTTAGGGTTTAGATTTAGTTTTAGGATATAAAATTTGGATTTAGGGCTAGGGTTTGATTTTAGTTTTTTTTTTAAATACTGATTTTTAGTTATTTATTTTCTAAAAAATATTTAATATTTTTAATTTATTAATCTTTGTGGCATTTTTATGGTTAATTTAAAGGTTTACCCTAGGGGTGAACCTTAGTTTTGTTCGCTTTTTTACTAGTGAATGAGTTTACCTCTATGATTATTTGTAACGGAGAGTTGAATTATTAGTGGGCGTGGTTATGAAGAACTTAATTTATGTGGGTGTGGTTTTGAACGAGTGGGGGCGAGAACTAAATATTTTTAAATGTTTGATGTTATGTTAAATCCTTCATCTTCTTTAGGGTGACATAATTTATGATCTCTAATTTTAAAACTTTCATGAGCTTGAATTTATGAGTTAAAAAAATCATATGACAGTATTTTTTTTATTTTATAATTTAAATATTTGATCTATAGAATAATATCAAGCATTAATGAATCTTTTTGACAATTATTAAGCAAGTTAATTTACCTTGTCTAATGGAATACCCATAGCATTTGAATTCATAAAAAATAGGTTGTAGAAGAAAGAAGGCCTTTGAATTCATAAATGATTTAGTAGATAGCCAGATTTATAAGAAAATAGGTTGTAGAAGAATTCATAAAGCAAAGGATTAGAGAGTAAAATGGATAACTAGTGTCAGAGCCGGCTCTCGGCTAAAGTCCATGAATCAAGGCTTTCGGGCACCAAATAATATCAAAATAATTAGGGCACCGAAAGCTGAAATGTACTTTGGTATAATTGTCAGAAAACTTGTAAACTATCTTGGAGGTGATTTATTCGATCTATCTAAGGGGAATTTTTTTTTTTTTTAATTTGCTTTACGCATTAAAATGTTCTGGACCATCACTGTCCGGTATAATAGATTCCTCTAACAAGCAGGGCAGGAAAGTACTGCTTAAGTCCGTAATAAATGCATTGCCCATATATGCAATATCATGTTTTAGGCTTCCAAAAAGGTTTAATAAAAGAAATCACTTCCTATATGTTAAGTCTGGTAGTCCTCATGCATAGATCGCAATAAACTTCTCTGAATAGGTTGGAATAAGATCACAGGGTCAAAGATAGAAGGGGATTACGAAATAGAGATATGGAGGTTTTTAATATAGCATTGTTGCCTAAGAAATGATGGAGGATTATGAAACATCCTTTTACTCTGGTAGTTGAAGTTCTTAAAGCCAAGTACTTCGTATTAATATTTCTTAAATGCAAGAAGTTATCAAACATCCTTTCGCAAAATCTTCCTTAAGCAGGGTATAAAATTTGTAGTAGGAAATGGTACAGATATCAAAGTCTGAGAGAATAATTGGAGTAAGCCAATTGGTTTAGATTAACCGGCGGATCGTTATAATTCTCCTCCACGTCGTACATAGGAGCTCTATTCTCCATCAGTTCTCCGATTGATTTGTTCTATCTCCGGTGGATTTTGTTCACGGAAGAGAAGAATGAGTTTTCAAGATTTAGAAGCTGAAAGAGAGGAAGGTCAATGGTGGTGATGGTTGGCAAGAGATCAATACCAGAGTTTCCACGTTTCAGAGACTCGTTAACACGCTCGGTACTCCCAGAGATACGCCTGAGCTCTGTGAGAAGACAGTTTATGTTGTCCTTGATGATGCGGAGCAAAGAGTTTTGACTTTTAGTTTAGTCACACCAAACCTACTTATCCAGCAAAAGGAATCGGAGCAGCCACTCATCCTCATCTTAGAGTTTATGAGCTGTTCAGAAAGGAAACCTAAGAATGGTTTGAACATTGATTCATACCTTAATGAGGCAAGAGGATGCACAGTATGTTTTAAATATCAACCAAGCATAATGGATAAGCCGGATACACTCATACGGTGCTATTAAAAAACGGGAGAATATAATATAAATTCTGATTACCATCTCCAGAGGCAGCTCTCACACCCTCAACAACAACAAGGTGAAGAAACACTTTAATCTAATGAGATGAATAATTGTTGTTCAAGACTTTGGAAGCTTAATCGTCCTCCAAAGATCAAAACATTTTGGTAGAGAACAATTCATGATGGCCTGCATGTAGGAAAAAATCTAAGAAAGAGGGAGTACAGGTGGATGCTACTTGCCTGCTTGCATGACATGTGGGGAAGCAGAAGAAATAGTGACCCATATGCTATTTAAATGTAGAGTATCAAGAGAAATCAGGTATATGGTCCTGCAGGAAAAACAGTCAATTGGCTGCAAAGTATTGATACAATGCTAAAACAAGGAAAAGAAGAAAGCAAAAATCTCATGAACTTTTTGTAGGGTGGAGGCCACGAAAGATGAGAATCAAACTGATTTTTGAACAGCAAAGGGAGTACACCATACATTTAATCCATTGAGCAATATGAAATTATCAGCAGTGGCAAGAAGCTAATGATCAAAACATACATTGTCAGCAAATGCAAAATACTGCATGTACAACTTCCACAACAAATCATTTTACACAGCTGTTCGAACCGAGTTCGGTCGTGTATCAGTAAATGGAGTGACAGGGCTCGTCGGTGGGTTATTTCAAATGAGTTTTACTATTTATGAGTGAAAGAGTCAATTTATTGTTGAGAGAGCTGGTATGCAAATGGGGAACAAAATAAGATCAGGCGGTGTTGCTCGGTCCGCTGGTCAGAGAGCACAAGCCAAACAGATATAAGAAGGTAAAAACCCTAGTTCTTGCCGTCTCGTGGCCCGTGTGTTTTCCAAAAAAGTCCCCCTTTTTGCTGCCTTTGTCTCACCCTTTATAGTGCGCTCTGCTCCTCTTCCCTGGATTAGGTCAATCTTCCTTAAGGCTCTCGCAGATGGGCTTTATGGTCGTCCCATCGAGGCACGCATCGTTCGGCTGTCGTTTGTCAGTTAGCCACAGGGCTAGCTGGTCTAGGGCCGAACCGAAGTGTGATCGGCTGTTGGACCGATCTGGGTTGCTCCTAAGTGGGCTGTCTCTGTTATCCCGGTGGGCCTGAAGGATGGAGTGTTCCACCTCCTACAGTAAGCCCCAAACCGTTGTCGAGTTTGGTTGGGAACGGGTTCTAGTAGGTCGGGTTCACTAAATAACATAGCCGGAAACGCGTGGATTGCCTCAGATCGGTCGACGAGGCGAGCACTAGATATGCCGGGTGGATTGTAATTAATACGCTAGTCTTGACTTGGTATCTGAATCCGTTGCTCATCGGTTCGTCTCGACTCCAGTCGAATCTTTTGCTCGCTGATCTGATTTCTGGGATGACCATTCGACGAGTTGGTGGAACCATTCGTCCGTCAGCTCATCTTAACTCGATACTCGGGTCGTCCGCTCGTTGGCCCATCTCGTCCGGATAATCGGGTTATTTTCTTGTCGTCTGGGGGGATTGAACCGTCGTTGGGGGAATGTGGACGGTCGCATACGAATATAATCTTCCTCATTCCATTCTCTTTATTTCCTTCGGTGCTACATGTATTCTTCTCTCTCCCTTCTCTCTACTTTCTCTCTCTAGGTTGTTGTACGATATATACATATATTCCATCGGTAAAATGTGCCCGCGAAGGAGGTTAATGCTAGAGGAGAAGGGAAAAGAGTCGTGAGTGCGTCGAGTCCTGCAAGGGACGACATGACCAATGACCCCCTAGAGGACTTTGATATAGTACACCGGGATGCAGTGAGGGACGTGGACGGATTAACTTTGTCTCAGAGACTTCTCGTCGTAGGTACCGAGAGAGAAATCATAGGCGAAGGCCCGAGGAATGAAGCAGCAGAATTGTTGAGCGATCCTCGAGTCGGGCGAATTTGATCATCGCGACCTAGGTCGTTGCGGGTGAATTTTAACCAGCCTCAGCGAACGAGCTCTAACCGATCTCGGCATGTTCGTCCCTAGCACAACGATACGAGACGAGTCAGGGAGGAAAGTCTTCCTTCAGTCCCGACTCGCTATGTGGGACACGGGGTTTTCGAAAGAGGGTCCGCAAATCCTCAGGAGTCGCTGTGTCCCGCTTTCATCGAGGGTCAGTCATGGACGAACATGTATGATACGGAGGCGACAGCCGAGACAGTGGAGGATCTACTTGTTGCTTGCAACGCGGTTGGCATGACTTATCTGATTCCGAGTAGCGAGCAGCGTCCCTGGTCTCCTCCGGTTGGGTATCAATGCGTATACGAATCCTATTTCGGGAGCCACACTAGACTTTGGGTTCCCAATCCCTCGCCTGATAACCTCCTATGTCTCTCGCCGCGATGTGTCCATCAGTCAGATGGTAAATAGATCATTCCGTATGGCGGTCGCGCTGATGGTGATGGCCGCAGAGATTGGCATATCTCTTTGTTGTCAGGCATTCAAAGAGTTGACGTCCATAACTCCTCTGGATCATGGACTTTACTCGGTGAGGATGAGGACGAGCTACAACATAATCACCGGTCATCCGATCAAAACTCCAAACTGGGCAGCGTCGATATTTCTTCATCAAGTCTGACAAATATGCTTTCGTTGAACCCCTAGACGAGGAGTTTCGAACATATTGGAATTGGCAAACTGGTAGATAGCTCGTCTCGGTTTTTAAACGTTTTGTGTAATCTAACTCCTTTTCTCTCTTTTTTTTGGGTGCAGTTGACCATCCGTTCTTTTCGTCAGGCGTTCCAGAGGATTTTTACTCCAACGCTCGGGCTTTGATTGAGCACGTTCATCAACGGTGGCCTGAGATAAATAAGGAAAGGATACGTCGAGTCATGGATCGTATCGATCGAGGTAGGCAATCTCTCGCCTCATCTTGGTAACTACTCTTCCAACAGGTTTCTCACTTTGGGTGACTCGTGCAGGTGATTGGGATTCCAAGCTTCCTTGGAAGGGTTAACGAGTAAGAAGAGGTTGAACCATTTCTCGAGGGAAGAGCAGCGGGTGATAAACGAAGCATTTGCGATGAAGGGGATTCCTGATCTTCCAAGGTTATCAAGGCGAAGCAAGGAGAGTCTTCTCAGAGCGCTGGGTTAATGAACTTGATTGATGGTTTCGACCTCGGAGGAGGAGGACAATATGACCAGATTCATGTTTCCTCTACCGAGAACGCTGATACAAGGGGACCTGACCCAGCAGACGGCAGTCAGAGGAGGCTGCGGGCCGATGAGATGGAGAATCAGACTGATGGGCTCGACGTGGTGGGGGATGGGCCGTCTGACGATCCTCCTGCTAAGAAGAGGAGGAAGAAGAAAAAATCTAAGTCTGCTGAAAGGGGACCCGGGTCGAGGGTGTTTCGTATCTCCGAGATGAATCGGATGCCAACAAGCCTGCTGACAGGGCGAACGACATGGTCCTCGGCCGCAGTCCAGAGGATCCGGTGGGTGTGGACCCTTCGGTGTGGCAAGATATCATTCCTTCTGCAGGATCGAGGAAGAAAAAAGTCGGTCCGAAGAAGAAGAAGACAAGGATGGACTTTGAGGCAGGGGTGCGTCATTCGAACGATCAGACTCAAGATCAGGATAGGAGGGTAATCCCGACATTTGATCAGTTGTTCTTCCGTGATGCCTACTTGGATATTGCTCGTCTCAAAAAAGCCATAAATTTTTTTCCCTTCCCTCTAATGACGATCGTCTCTCATTTTTCGTGA